>RJWH01004180.1:0-118541 GCA_004363575.1 Solenodon paradoxus | reverse complement strand
TGCCTGCCTGCGTGCCTGCGTGCGTGCTCTGCTGATGCCCAAGGCCTTCCGCCATCCTGGCCGATACCCTGCTGACCGGAAGGAGGCGACGCGGGTTTGTCCCGGGGGTGCCGGGGTCGCCCCTGCTGGAAGTCCGCCTGTGCCCGTCACGCGGGCCGAGCTCCGGACTGTGCCCTGACCTCCCCTGGGCGCGCTGAGCCCCGCGGTGCCGCGCATGCGCCCCCTCGGGACTGGCCGCTGCCCGCCGCCCGCCGCCCGCGGGCTTCGGACCTCTCCGGAGGGGCCGCGTCTGCGGAGGCGCGGTCGTCCCGAGTCCTGCGTCCTGCGTCCTGCGTCCCGCGTGGGACCCTGCCGCTCGGGAAGCCGTGAGCCGCGGCTGCGGCGCTTCAGCGGGCGCCCCCGACGGCCTCGGGGCGACCGGGGAGCTGCCAGAAGGCGCCGGCTCCCCCTCGCTCTCCGGTGGCCCACGGAGGCCTCAGGAGCACTGCTGTCCGCGCCGGAGCGTCCGGTGGCCTCGGGCACGCGGAGCAGCTGACCAGCTGACCAGCTGACCTCCGTGTGGTCCGCGGGCGGCTTCAGGTCTCCCCGCGCCCGCCGCCCCGCCGCCCCGCGGGGACCCAGGACAGACGCGGCGGCGCGGAGCAGCTCTAGCCCCACTGTTCCGCGGCCACCTTCCTCTTAGTAGCGCTGGGACTCAGCAGACCACTCGTCCGCTCCGTGGATGGGGAAGTGGGCATAGTGGACAGCTGGCCGGCCCGGCGAGGCCCCACGGCTGGTCTGCACAGGTCCAGAGGGGCAGCGCTGACCTTCCTCCCTCCGGTCACGGGGCATTCAGAGCCAGCCGGGGGGCCTGCTCGTTCTTTTGTCCAGCCAGCCAAAGAATGTCTTTGTCACACTGTCAGAGGGCGGTTTTGCAGTTGGTGGCCTGGAAATGTGGCTTCTACTCAGATCTGTTACTCAGAAGTTTGGGCTGAGTTGGAGCCCAAGAAACGATCACAGTCTTCTGTGCCTGGACACAGCGCAATGGAGCCTTATTTGAGGGCTGGCTTGATCAGCTTCCGTTCTTCTGTCCTCCTGCTTTTACAACAAATGGTATTTGGAAGCAAGCTGGGGGAGCGTTTCCCCATGGCCTGTGGGCAGAAGTCCTTTAGCCTCCCACCGGCTTGCAGCAGTGACCTCAAACTTATCTCTGTGCTTTGCAGGTGGCTGAGAAAGAACAAGGAACCACGTGGAACGGTGGCTGTTTTAGAAATCCTCGTGGAAAGGAACTTCTACAAAATAGGAAACTAACCGATCACGTTGCCTTTGGGGAAGCTGAAGAGGACAGTCCATGATTCTCCCCTGAAGTGCCCTTCATGGGTCTCGGGAGAAGTAGGGACACAGACGGGGAACATGAGGGGCTGTGTCTGCAGTACTGAGCGGTGCCACCACTCGCCCGTGGCACAGGCATGTGCAGCTGGGTGGGGAGCCCACAGCCCACCCGAGGGGCTGCTACCGACATGACGTGGTGGGTGACCGCTCTTGACCGCCCTCGAGTTGCCACTGGCTGATCTGTGCCACGGGGCTGGGGCTGCTCTTCCTGATGCCTTTCCAGTCCCTTCCTGCCTGAGTCTGCGCATTTCCTCCTCTGGTGGTGAGACTGCATGAACTGGTGAATGTTTGTCTGTGTGAAAATGAAAACTATACCATCAGCAGTGGTCTGTGCGATTCAACCTAGTCGATTACAAGTGCCCCAGGACTGGGATCCTGTTCTGTCTGTGCCCCGTGTCATGTGACACTGTACTGATGCCTGCCTCCCGCCCCTCTCAGCCCCAGTGCCCTAAACACCCGAAGATGAGCCCCAAATTCAGTCTTGCTCACCTGACTATTTCTAAGGTAATCTGCTTAATTCCTGGGTAAAAGAGAAGGGGACCAGGGAGGATTGACTGAATTGTCCTTTTATATGATTTGTGCTACTGTTATGCCAAAAACAGATGACTACCGGCCATCTGGGTCACACGAGCCATTAGAAACAAAGCTGCCACCAGCTTTTTGGAGAAGAGAATTAAACCAAGACCTCTCAAGATGAGCTGCTGCTTTGGCGCTTCGGGCACTTAGAAGTGGAAGAGCACAGAAGCCAGGCTTGTTGAGAGCATGTGTTTAACATGGAAGTGCTTCTGCCTCTTCATCTTCTCCACCACGAGGGAATGCCACGAAGTCCCCTTCAAGGCGCTGCACGATGGCCACTACATCGCACTCTCCAGACAATATAAAACGCAGATGCCCCTGCACGAGGTTTGACGTGCGCCTTGGTTTCAGTGAACGGCCAGTTGGCTTCAGCGGATGTCTTCCTTTAGCCCTTTTCTTAGAACCTGCTCTGGGTTCTGAGGTCCCAGGCAGGACACATCCGTCTCTGTCCAGTCAGCTGAGTGATTCCCCGCGGCCCCCCAGGAGCCCTTCTACCTGCTCTGGAGAGCACTGGTCTCCAGTTTCCCTGGAGCAGCGGCTCCCGCCCGAGTTCCATGCTTGTTTCTCCACACGGGACTCCGAGCCTCTCGAGAGGGTCCCTAGAGCTCACCTGGCAGGTAGAGCAGATGTTGCTGAAGAGACAGGATGGTAAAAATGAATGGCGGGGAGTGCAGAAAAAGTAAAAGCTCTCTGTAAAAATGACTATAAAAGGTTTTTTTAGAATCCGTCAGAGAACTGCATGGTCTTGCCTCGTTCTAAAGAAAAACACTCAAGTTGTCAAGACTCAGTTGTGTTTAGAGGCAGAACCACCCGGGGCCGCCAACAGCAGTAACGGCCGGGAGTGCGCAGGCCGCAGACGACCGTTTGAGACCGTCGGGGGCAGCTCGCGGTAAGCACGGAAGCACTGCGCCTGGGGCCAGGGCGACACAGTGCTTCCGTGTGTTTAGGAAAGATGAAGCCCTCCCTGCGGGGGGCTGCAGCACAGGAGCGCGGGGCTGAGAAATCAGCTGTGTAGAAACTCCCGCTGCTGTCGAGTCGGGTCAGCGAGCTCTGACTGAGAGGTCCTCCTGCAGGCTGGCTGATGGACCCACAGGCCTGTCCTGCTGTGTCCAGAGGTGACGAGAAGCACCGCTGTTGTCGCCACACAGCGTGGGGTCTCGGTTTGACACGATGCTCTCTGACCATTGCTTTGCCCCCGCCCCCGAGTCTGGCATTCGTTCTTGTGACTGAAGCGACGTGGATTCTGCTCCTCGCACACACCACCACCATCAGGTGGCGAGCGCAGGACGCGTTCCACGGCCACCAGTTCAACAAAGGAACAGGTAGAAAGGAGGACGGAGCAGGTGATGTGAGAAAGAGACTCTTCTGCAGGTGCCAGTTAGTGAGGACGGTGGTTCCTTGTCACATGTGGGTCATCTTAGCACAGGGCCCCTAGAGTGAGCCAAGCACGGAGACTGGCTGACATGGGAAACGGGACTGAACTCTGCTCTTCCCGATGGAACGTACTCTGTGCATGTAGATGAGGTGACAGCTTGTCTCGTCTCTGCTGTGGGGAGCCCTGTGTCGGGCTCCAGGAACCCCCTTCCCACCCCGCGTGCCTCCTTCCTCTTGCCCTCATCCACTGACCGTCCACTTCGGCCCCTGCTCTGTGCCCCCTGCTCTGTGCCCCGTTTGCCGTCCTCACTCAGGTCACTGCCTGCCTGGCGGTCCAGTCCAAACCCTTTCTAGGCCCCAGCTCTCAGCAAGGCGTCTTAGAAACCGTGGGGCGAGCATCCACTTGGCACGGGGTGCGGGACAGAGCCGGGTGGTTGGCTGCCAACTCCTCGAAGGTTCCGGGAAGAACAGCCTCCCCTTTGTTAAAGCTTCCTGCTGTGTCTTTGTTTTCTGTTTAATTGATTTCTGCCCTTTGTCCATCTCCTCTGAGTTTGTGCCGTTGTTGTGAACCCCTCATATTAACCCCGAAACATGACGGCACGGTCTCAGGAGCTCAGTGCGTGAAGGCTGTCATTTTCCTCAGGCGAAGGCCACCGTGCGTGTCCAATTAGGCCCCAGATGGGACAGGCTTCCTCCAGCCGGGGACTCAGGCCACGCCGCCGTGGTTTCTCCAGCCGGGCCTGCAAGCTTACCTTGGTTTACCTGTCTGGCAGCCTGGGGGATGGGGCGTGGGAAAATGAGCCGTGGATTCCATCCAGTTGGCCGGGAAAGGACAGTCACAGCTGCCTCAATGGCACAGGAGGTTGGGTGGGGATAGAAGTGGGGACACGTGGCCTCTGCCACGTTCAGGTTGGATAGTAACTCATTCTAGAAACCTGTCCAGCAGCAGAGCTTCAGACCCATGTCTCCCTTGAAATGTTACTTCTGCTGTTTTCACACTTGGTATGTCATTCAGCATCAGCCACTCCTTATTTCTATTCTGTTGGATTCCTGGGTCCACACATCGTTTTGAGGTTTATGTCCTTGCAGCAGATAACGGTTTCCTACACATGGTGATAAAACGCTGACTATGAAAGAAAAGACTAATAAATTCCATGACTTCAAGGGAATAACTTCTTTTCATCAAAAGACATCACAAAGAATTTCAAAGTCAGCTAAAATCAGAGAGAGGGTAACAAAACTTGAGGACTCGCATCAAGACTACACACATAATTCTTACAAACTGGTGAGAGAGAGCTGTGTAAAAACGTGCAAGCAAGAAGTTCACAGAGAAATGCAGCCGGCACAGGCGAGGACGCGTGTTCACTACCAGAGCGCTGGAAATCTTCTGTATGTGACGGCTGAAAATGGGGTCACTGGGAAACAGTCGGGGCTGTGCTGGCGCAAGGTAGCACTGACTGTGCCTGTGCCCTGTGACCATGGGCTTCCCCTCCTGGCCAGGGCTTCTGCAGAATGAAATAATCAACACCCAAGAGGTGAGTGTCACATGTCAGAGACTGACCCCTTCCAGCCTGGTCTTGCAGAACGGGACGCCTTCTGCTGAGCTCCCTGGAAACTCACGCCAGCCCACTATCGAGTGCAACCAACTCGAGCGCGTGCAATGCTTGGCCCCTGCTTCCCGGTGCTGCCCGAGGGGCGGCTGGTGGTTCCCCCCCATGGCTGCTGGAGAAGCAGAATCTGCTGCTGGCTGTCAGTGTTATGTGACTGCAAACAGCTTCTGGTCATGACAAGGGAGGGCCTGGCTCTTAATCATGCAGCTGAAAGCCCACAAGATTTAGGGACCCTCTGGAGTGTGAGGCTCGTTAGACTTCTGTCCGCCACCCGGATGGCGGTGACGCTGGGGCTCGCCCGCTGCTGTGCGAGCTGCAGGCCGTCTGCCCGAGCCGCACACCCAGTGAGCCCGGCACCAGACGGTTGGCAGTGTGGCTCCCTGCTCAAAGTGTTCGGCGGCGCGCAGAGGTGGTGCGTGTAGCTATCCGAAGACGTGAGCTGCGCTGACATGGTGTTGCGAGAAGAGCGATGCCCGAGTCCGCATCCAGCATGCGCCCTCGAGAGTGTCTCCAGGGTGCAGCCCAGGAGGAGACCGCCCAGCAGGGTGCGAAGGACGGGGGGCATGCCGCCAGCGCCCGGCACGGCTCGCCTCTGATGGGCAGCACGAAGTCGGGGAAGGCAGGAGCCCACAGGTGGATTTCAGTCGCGGTCGCTACGTTAGCCCAGTTCTCTAAGAGCAGGGCTGCATCGACGACAGATGTGTGGGTCTCTCCGTGGGAGGCGACACCCGGGCTCACTCGGGCGAGGGTGGCGAAGGAAGCTACGGAAATGACAGAAAGTGCGGGGCTGGCATCGTGCCCCCTCCCAAATGCCCACGCGGACCTGAGACTGGGGCCGTGTTTGGAGATACGGTCTCTGACTGGAGTCCTTGCGAGAGGACGCGAGGACACAGCTGCGCACAGGGGAAGGCCGTGGAGGACATGGGGAGGAGGCGCCGCCATGACAAGCCAAGGAGAGGCCTCAGGAGAAGCCACCTGCACACGCCTTGACCTCTGGCCTTCAGACCCGTGAGCAGTAAACGCCTGCTGTCTTGTCACCGTCTGTGGGACTGTCATGGCCGCTCGAGTGGAACGAGACCCCATGTGACAACACTTCGCTTGGAGGTGAGCTCTCACGAGACAGTGGTTACCGGGCAGGTGTGCTCTTTTCAGCGGGATTCTCTGGGAAGTGTAGGCAGGGCGGGAGGACGAAGGGAAAGTTAACCTCTGGGTGCCCCGCTCAGGGCTGCACCTGGTCAGGGGTGTTGAACCCCTGAACCTCTCGGTGGATCTCAGAGCCCACGACTGGCATGGAGACCCCCCTGGGCCTCTCAGGAGCCGGACAGTCAGACATCCTGGGGGTGCAGGGGTCGGCCTGGTGATGCCGTGCACAGCCAGGGCCCGCCCTGCCCTGGTCAGCCAGACGGGGCACCGAGGGGCACAGGGTGGAGAGGCAGGCGAGTCCTGAGACCCAGTGGACAGGATGGGAGGCCGCCCGAGACTCATGACCCATCAGGAATATCCCAGTGCTTGGTTAGGTGGGGGAACGTGGGTGCTTACTTCGTGACTTTAAAAACATAAAGAAGGGCACGCATGGACGAGTGATGATGATGACGGCGTAACAGGTAGTTGTGGTCTATTCGATTCTGCGTTCCCGAGCGTTTCTGTACACAGAGCAGCAGATGAGTCTCAGTCTGAGAACCCTTTGGTCTTCCTTCTGCCCAGACTGGGGGACACCACCAGCAGCCATGAGCTTCGGGAGACGGCAGTGGGAGAGGCCTGTCCTGACTCTCCCTCTGTCACCCATCGACAGGACCCAACCAGAAGCCAGAGGGCAAGGGAGTCACATTGATGGAGTGGGGGGTTCTGCCCCAAAGCTGAGGGGGAGACTTGGGGAGCGAAGGGCGTCTTAGGGACGAATGAAAACGTGGCCTGTTCACAGGGCAGCTCTTAGAATTGGTGTTACACACACGCGTTCAGTCACGCTTTTTCACTGAGCACCGTGCTCTCCATGCATTTACAATGGCCGTACTTTCTTGGACATGTTCTCATTTTTATGTTCAGGTTTTAGGTTTTCATAACTTGGTCCTATTTCAGAAGCCAGCAACTCCACTTTTCCAGGAGAAACTTCCCTTTGACTTCTGGGGCGGCGCTGTCATTGTTGGTCTCAGGGAAGCAGGAGAAGGAGGGTATGGGACAGGTGTTTTCCATGCTAGGGAAGCAGACAAAGAAAAATGCCTTTTTTTTTTAAAGGAAAAGTGCAGCAGGAATGGAGGCGAGCAGGCAGGCAGGCAGAAGGAGAGACGAGGAGGAATATTTCTTTTATTTAGTTGCTCATCTCTGTTGCTTCCCGGCCCAGGATGTGAACCTGGGACCTTGGGATGTGTGTGGACAGCACTAACTGGAGGCGGCGGGCCCGACTGCTATCCCCAGGGTGCGTCAGAATGATGCAGATGATTTTGTGTGAGCCCTGAACTTCTGGACCCCTAAGTGCCTTCAAATGCCCTTTAAGCGGAGGCTTTTAGCATGGTTGAACTGAAACGTGGACCGATGTCGCTAGGAAGTTTAGACTGCAGGACGGAATAGACTAAGGGCTCTACTTTTAAAATTACGTGTCGTTTCAAAGACCTCCGAGTCCATGAGGCACCAGCGACGAGGGAAAGGGATGGAGGGCTGTTGGTTCGTATGGGCAGCAGGCAGGTAGTTCTCGCTTCTCTTCCTCAGAAAGAGGAAAGCCCGGTGGATGCGTGTCAGCCCCAGGGTCCCCCTGACAAAAAGCGCGTGCCTGCCACCCCTCCCCTCCGGTGCGGCTGTCCCGTCCCAGCGGTGGGGCGCTCAGGACACGCCCCTCTGTGCGGGCTGCCGTCTGGGAGCAGAGCCCGAGCAGGCTCTGGCGCGAGCCGAGCGGATCTGGGGAAGGTATAGGCAGAATGAAACGCCGACATAGAAGATGTGGAGGAAGAAACGGGAGGCAGAAGGGGATCCCTCTGTCACTGGTGTGATGTCTGGTTAAGGGGCAGTGGGCTGGAGCCAGCCCGGCGGAGGCGTCTCCCTGCGCAGGGAGCTGCTGGCTGCGGGACGGGCCTGGCTCGTCTCCTGGAGTCTGGAGCGGTGTGTGGCATGTGTGCTGGGGGATCCCGTCAGACACGTCTCCCGACATGGACGGTCAGGGCCAGAGCGGGCTTAGGAAATGCGATGTAATGCTGTGCCTGCCTCGCGGAGAAACCCACCGGCTCCTCAGGAGACTGGAAACCAAACAGAGTTCCGAATAACTATGCTTCGTCGGCTTCTTTTGAGCTTTGCCACATGTCTGCCTGGCTCAGCCAGCAGCCACAAGGCCGACGCTGTCTCCTCACTGGGCCTCTCCCTCCCAGACGCCTGAAGCTTGACAATGTGTGAATGACCCCCACATGCTAAGTGGAGACCGAACTCGTGCATCTGCTGGCAGAAGACGCTTTTTCGTTCCAGCAGGAAACCCCAGCCCGTGGCTTATCCCTGCGTCTTCCACGGGACTTCACGGACGGTGGACGGGGCTTCAGACACCGAGCGCGGCCGCACCAGGCCTCCCAGGAAGCCAAGCGAAACAGGCAGAGGCGCTGTGGCTCCTGTGACAGCTCTGTCAGGCAGGAGCTTTTCAGCGATCGGGGCTTGTTTGGAGGATAACAAAACCAAAGGACTCGCAGGAGGAATCTTGGGAAACCGGATGATGGCTCCCCCACCACCCCGGGGTCCGCTCCACCTTCCTCCTCCCACGCTGGCACTTAATTCCACTTTGGGGATCCCATGGGAGTTGCAGGGGTAAGCCACAGGGCCCCCACAGCCTCCTCCACCCAGCGTCGCCCCTGTGATTTCTCCTGCCCTGGACAGACGGGACCTTTGTCACCAACAGGAGACGGTGCACACCACGTGTGACCTTCCAGGTAAGTCACAGCCGGACGAGGCTTCCAGCTCGCTCCCTCCGGGAGCACTGAAGCTTCCATGCTGTGAGGACCCTGACGCCGTGCGTGGGAGGACCCGTGTCACAGCAGAGAGGGTCCCGTGGCGCTCAGCGCGGACTGGCCAGGCAGGGGCGGAGCCCACTTGGAAGTGGACCTTCCAGCAGGCCAAGTCTCAGGTCACTGCAGCCCCGGCTGACCTCTTGTCAGAAGCCTGCTCTGAGGACTGTGGCTGCCCGGCTGACTGTCCTCAGACTGTCCGCGAATAGGAACCGGACAGAGAAAATACGTCGTCGCCACTTCCCCAAACTGTCAGACTTCAGAGGATGTGATCCACAGCGATGGATGATCCCGGCGCCCCGTCCTGATCATTGAGTAGGAGCCGGATGGGCCACTAAAAATGACAGAAGGAGACTGGGAGAGGTTCAAGGTCAACGGTCAAGTGTTTCTTCGCAGCACGATGTGTGT
Organism: Solenodon paradoxus; assembly: GCA_004363575.1. Classification (NCBI taxonomy): domain Eukaryota; kingdom Metazoa; phylum Chordata; class Mammalia; order Eulipotyphla; family Solenodontidae; genus Solenodon; species Solenodon paradoxus. Next base: position 109,228 of record RJWH01004180.1, on the reverse strand, counting down.
GCGGGTTTGGGGAACCCGGCTGCGCGAGCATCTGCAGTTGGGGGCTGATTTGAGGGCAGCACACGAGTCACCGCGGGGCAGGATGTGCGGAGGTGAGGACAAAATGTCCTGCAGCCTTATCACTGCCGCCTGAGAAGGAAGCTCTGGTACCTGGGACTCAGCCTTGACGAGTCAGACACCAGCCACTCATCTGGAAAATGCAGAGGGTGGGCCTCTGCCGTCCAGGCTGTCACTCACCCAAAGCCTCGCATGGAGGACATCGAGCGTGCATTCCTGAGGAGCTTGGGGAAAATCCCAACCTCTTCGCGACAGAATTTCAGGTCAGCAGGACCAGCTGTGCAGCACTGCCATAGATCATGAACGTCCGAAGGGTTGGTAGCTCTCGGGGTAACGTGCTGCCGCCCTGCCTTAGAGCAGAGCAGAGAAGGGAGGCGCAGTCACAGGGCGGAATGAGGACCCCACACACTTCACTCGGCGGGCTGGGCTGTAGGGCTGGAGTCCTCCCTGCACTTGAACTGCCCTTGCACCGGTCACGGTGGGTTTCGAAGACTGCGGCCACCACCGTGAGTACTCCGGCCACTTAGGACGAGGCCTGGGGGGCAGGAAGGAAAGAGGACAGAGGGGAGCACAGGCTGCCCCAGGGGCATGATGTTCTAGGTCTCACCTTGTGCTGGTGTGTGTCCTGGGTTTACATGCAGTTTGCATAGCTGTGCAGCATTTCTGTCTAAATCCACTAAGTCAACAAAATAACACACTCTGCTTCCCAGAAATGTCTCCCCGGAACACCGCTTGAGGGTTCCGGCTGGGGAGGGCAGGCGTAGAGCTGAATTGCTAACTTTAGCGTGACCTTGCTGTCCTGCTGCTGCCCTTCCAGGGACGACGAGACCCGCAGAGAAGGGCAGGAGTGAGCACGACACGGCCCTGACAGGGCGAGGAGCTTGAAAAGCTTCCAGATGTACTACTTTTTGTTTGCGGCACCTGTGTTTTCGCTTTTGCCTACTCATATTGCACTTTTCTATGCTTGAACTAAATAACAGACACTGGTGGTTGGTCTCTGATAAAATACAGATTGAGACGTGATTAGTGATTGGTCTCTGATAGAATAAGAGGCGGGACATGATTAATGATTGATTGGTCTCTGATAAAACAGGGGCAAAGGTACCTGATGAGTGATTGGTCTCTGATAAAATGGGAGGCAGGATGTGATTAGTGATTGACTGGTCTCTGATAAAATACAGGGAAGGGAAGTGATTAGTGATTTGTCTCTGATAAAGTTAGGAGGAGGGACGTGTGTGGTCCCCGACAGTGGACCGTGGAGTGCATCTCATTTATGTGGCGATTAAGGGACTGAAGAGCTGGTAGCGAGGGTCCTGCTTTCTGCAGGTGCTCTCAGGCAGCGTTTGCACCTGTGGCTGCAGGACCGGTGTCTGAACCAAACTGGGGTCTGAAATTCATGCTGAAGCAAACTATGCAAAGGTTTACTGTGTATATAAGATTGTACTGTCTGGATGATTTTATTTCTTAATTAAAACAATTGAAGACTGCATCATAACGTGATGTGTGTGCATCACCCTAAACCATCATCTGTACTGAATACAGTGACTTCGCCCCCCAGTCCAGTTCTCCCTCACCGCAGAGTTAATCCCTTCCACCCAATATCTGACCTGTGGTAACACAACCAGGTAATGCAGTCGCCTACGAATTGTCATCCTAGCACGGCAGTTTATTTGCAGACACTAGCAATATTGACAGCGTTGTCTTAGATTCACTGACCTTGGACACAGTTTCTACCCAACCCTCTTCTTTCTCGGGGTCAGAAATGATCCCTGTGGCCTTTTTCTTCCTTCCTTAGAAAAGGAAGAACTTTTCTAGTTGAGGTTTCATTAGAGAAATTGTTGACAATGAACTCGGGCATCGGAAGTTTGTGCCCAATTTGCAGAGAAGTGCGTCCGCCTGGGTCTGGTGTCTTGATCCTCTGCTGTCTGGCTGATGCGTCTGAATTGACTCCTGATGATGGTCAACATGTAAGAGTCTTATCCACTTCACTTGGGTCTGAAAAATTCTAGATCGGAAATGTCAGGTCAAAAAGAAAAGACTCATATTTGAGTCTGCTTCAGTTTTTGCTGCTGCCTTTATTTCTGGGCTTCTTGGCCACCCCAGTAAGGACATATTTGGGCCACTAAGGGTAATCACTGAGGGCCAGAGGGGAATATTTTGAGCTTTAGCTATTTCCCGAATTACTAGCGGTGTCTCAAATACACTAGAGGGGTGAAATTTTACCAAGAAATATAATCCAGTTACCACAATATTATTATAAATGTTTAAAAAATCTCTAAATAAACCCGAATGGGAGAAGGCAAGAGGTGAAGGAGAATGGATGATGTCTGTGTAAACAGGACTTGAGAGTTGTCGCTTCAGCGGGGCCGGCCCACTGGCGGTCCGCGCGTGTGGGTGTGAAGGCACAGCCCTTTCTGCCAGGGACTTCCAGGCAGCGCAGGAGGTCATTCCCCACTGCACTGTAATTGTGAACGTCAGAACGAGCGTCTGATGCGGACTCGGAATCAAATGACAGAATCAGCGTCGTTTACGGTTTCCTGCGTGAGGCCCACAGGTGCGCCCCAGGCAGCCATCAGCGTATCACTTTGCAGATGGAAACACAGAGCCAAGCGCTCGTGCCTGGCAGCATCGCGGATGATGCATGTCTCAGGGCTGTGGGGTGTGTGTGATGTGTAGACACTGGGAACGAAGCAGAGAAGACATGGTCAGAAGGCCCCACGTCAGACACGTCTGATGTGTGGTTACTGCCTGGTAACTAATTACTGCAAATCTCGACCTGTGTGTTCAAAGCACAGGAAGAGATTCGAGGAGAGCTGGCTACTTGTTTCGCCTCTGCCACGAAGTCCATGATTTTAGTCAAGATGATCTCGTTTACATTTCCCATCTGTTAATAACGCACCTTCTCTGTCTTCCTTCTTAGTTGCACGAGCCACGTTTCAGCAGCCACAATGCGGTAGCGGCTGCAGGATCGGACGGTGCAAGTCTTAAAACAGTTGCACCGTTGCAGAAAGTTCTGCTGGACGCTGCTGGGCCGGGGAGCTCACGACCAAGCACAGCTGATTCCAGGAAATGGAACAAATCCTCTGCGCTCTGTTTTTTTTCCACCTCGACAATGTTTTTCCTATTGTGTGGGCTTCTTTCTCAGTCCAGCAAGTGGCCAGAGTGGCTCTAATCTTGCAACCTGACCAGTTTCAACTCAGAATGAATTTGATTCTCCTCCCGAGGGCACCTGTACAAATGCAGGTGTTGCCGAGACGGATCTGATCGGCTTAGGACTAGCCACGCGCTCCCCTGGTCCAGGTGCACTGCCGCCGGTTCAGAGTCTGAAATGTGCTCCCACGTAGCCTCGAACTACACTGCACACAAGAAAAAGGTGTTAGAGTTTCTTAGAAGCACGAGAAAAGCAGGGTGGGGAAGGTTACTCAGACGCGCACAAGAAAGTAGGAAACGATAACATTAATTTTAGATAAGAGGTTTCAAGGCAGAAACGTTATATAAGACAGAGTCCTTTTAGATGAAAGATAACGTCGACCAAGGAAGATGTATCTGCCAGAAACCTGTGTGAACTTAGAATCTATGGAACGACTTCCTCGGAAATAGAAGACATTGACAAATACTCAGGCGGCAGAGGTCCGCATCACCCTCCGGCTTGGACAGGCCAAGGAGACAAGGTGAATGAAGGTTTATTTAGGGGCAGGGACATAATTGGAAAGTTGAATAGATGCACATTATTTACAATGCAAAGATTTCACCTTTTAAAAGAGTCCGTGACTATATGCAGCAGTTGATCAAATACTTCGACGATATCCAATCTATCGTACAAAACACACATCATGTCATCTTACTGCTTTGTAGTAAAACTAGAAATGAGTAGCAAGCATTTAAATCAGAACGAAAGTTGGCCCAATGCTTCAGACTTTAAAACAGACCTAACAAAGCAAATCAAATAGTGCCTGGAACTCGTCGTTTGTAACTTGTCTGGGAAAAGGGGGACCTATATTGTCAGCCACATGAGCTAGGACAGGAGCAGAAATGCTTTCAGAGCCCAGCTCTCTCCTCTTCCTGTTAGGGGTTCGCTCTGCCTCCTCTTTCCTGCTGCGCTGACCCCAGCCCCACTGCAGACACAGAAGAATAGTTTGGATAGTGAGGGCTACTGATCTCAAAGGAAAGCACTCACTTTCAAAAGGTTTTATGTGTGACTTGGTGAGGATGAGCCATATCCTTCTGGATAAGAAACTCAAGGCCGGGACAAAACGGCGTGTCCGCGCCTGCGAGGGTGAACCTGCCCCGGCCGCTGAGCGCTGTGACTCCGCTGAACCGCCCTGGGCAGGTGCTGGCTCCACAGCTGCCCCGGCACCAACAGCACCGTCGTGCTGTCCTCAGCTCCACTGCAGGAGACGTCTGCACCTGCCCGTTATCTGTGGCCAGGCTGTCCAGGTAAGCTTTCATGTGAAAGAACATGGTTTGAGTTACCTGGAGAATAATCTTCCAGATTTCCTTATTCCCTCTCATGACAGCTGCACAAGGAAGGCTTGTGCTTTGCCAAGTTGAATATGGAAAGGAAAGCAGGAGGGAAAAAAGCAGTTCTATGGTGATGCGCGCAGGAATTGTCGCTTCCTTTTCTCTGCTTTGATGAGTCTGCTGGTTTAAATGGCACCATTTAAGTTGTGGGAGACACTGCTTGGCCTGTTTTCGGCATCTAAGGCTGGATGGACCGACAGAAGGAGCTCGTGTCCCTGCGATGCTGGTTGCAGGGACACATCGGCCACTTGGGGGCAGTGGTCTCTTTGGTCCAGGCAGAGGAGTCCGTGGAAAATCCCTGTGTCTTACCCTCTGAGTCTTAGAATCTAACATTACAGCAGTGTGGTGTCCACTCACGCGAATCACCCCGGAGCCGATGACCAGATTCTCCTGATACAACCACACGTGTGCGAAGTGGCTGAAGTGCCTTCGAAACCATTCTTTCAAATACGGCCTGAAGGAGCAGGCCCCAGATTCTAGGATCTGTTCCTTCAACACTGTTTTTCAGTATCTATTTCCAGCGTTTCTGTCCAGCAGATATTTCAGAAACATTTCTCAGGGTGCTGGCACTCCTGGGGAGTGACAGATTTGCATGTTTACGAGATGGCTCAGAGCGTGCTGTGTGCATCAGGTGCTCGTCGGTGGCCGGGGCACAGACCAGGGCGCAGACCAGGCAAGTCCGGGCTCTGGGTTCGCAGAACTGAGGGGGTGCGGTAAGTAAGTAAACAAATGAATAAAGTGCATCTTTACTTTCTTGCTCCCTCCCTCCTTTCCTCCTGTTCACTGCTTCTTCCTCGTCCCCCTTCCTTTCTTTCTATAAAACTAAAAAGCAAGGGAGCACCCAGAGTTTCACAGCGTGGTTTGGGGTCATCCCCTCGAGGAGGGGACTGACTGGAGGCTCCCCGCGTCTGTGGAGGAGGCCGCAGGGGTGAGGTGCTGGGGTGGAATAAGGGCGTGGCCGCCATGATGTCCGAAGCCACTGTCCCTGTGACAGCAAGTGGAGTCTGGAGATCCGCCGCCCCTGCCGTGGCTCAGCGGTGTCATCAGCGGAGCGTCACTGCAGATTTGGAAACCTGCACAGCTCACGGTCTGAATGCGTTCCTGTGACCGGCGCGACAGCGGCGCCACTCTGTCTGTCGCTCACAAGTCATTACACCTTGTGAGGAGGGAAAATCTACCCTAGAAGACTTGGAGGCTGAATTATGGTCTCTCAGGGGTGTCCACGTTCTAATCCCCGGGACCTACTACTGGGGCAGAGGGACTTGGCGGGTGTGATTAAGGATCTCGAGATGAGCGATTATTCTGGTTTGCCCTGTGGGGCCCCTGCGGTGGCAGATGTCCTTACGGGAATGAGTAGAAGACGAGACGGAGAAGACGACATGGCAGCAGAAGCAGAGGTAGGGTCAGGTGAGGCGAAGGGCCAGAGACCTCAGGCAGCCTCTAGAAAAGGCGATTTCCTCCCTGGAAAAAGCGAGGACACGAGTTCTTCGGCCTCTGGAAGGACACGGTCCCACCACCCATTTGCATGTGTGACGTCCAGGACTGTGTGTGGATGGAGCTGGGATGTGAGCCGTGTGGGGGGTTTGTGGACGAGCAGGGAGCCGACACGCCCACTGCAGACGCTCTTCACTCCTTCCATCGGCCTTCGTTCTGGATGGGTATCTGCGCGTGCCTGCGTGCTGGCCGTGGTGACGTGTCGGCACGGAAGACGCTGGCCAGAGGGCAGCTGCATTCGGAGAAGCGGCCCAGCTGGTTTCTGGATCTGGAGCAGCTGCCCCGGCGCTCAGTTGCTCCTTCCTTTCGGACGAGTCTCCGCAGCATGTCTGGCCTTGGGTTCGTTGGATCCCGGCAGGTGAACCGACGCGTGTGGCTGGAACCCAAAACGCGCTGCACTTACCCCTTCCCTGTCTCCAGTTCTTTGATCTTCCTCTTTGGGGAGCTCTGACTCCACCACACCTGTTCATGGGATCCCGGTGCCTGCTGATTGGTGGTGCTCAGAGCCCGGGTGTCCATTCAGGCTGCACCTTGGCTGGTCCAGGCGAGTGGATGGACGTGGAGGACCCGGGGACGGGGGCGCAGCTCATGTGCGGGGTCTTTTGGGAGAAGACTTGAGGATGAGGGACGAGGCCCCTGCTTGCCAAAGCTTAGCCAACAAGCTGCGCCCCGTCTGGGGCGTCATCTCTCTTGGTTGGGCCCTGGGCTGAATCTTGGCTCTGTCCTGACCCCCAGAGAGGGAAGAGTGACCGAGATGAGTGTGGGCCTGCGGGGGTCTTCCTATTATTACCGAGTAGCTTGACTCAGAGTTGGGCACACAGGTGTAACCAGGACAATTGCAGACTCCACGGGAGAAGGACGCTATTAAGAAGCAACCCAGGCTGATATTACCCCATTTGCCATCTCATTTATGGGAACAGGAATGGCTGTTTTAAACTTAGGGACTCTTAGGCACAGAGGTATTAAGTTGCTAGAACAAGCCATTAGGGGAGACTAGCATGGGTGTCTTTGCATGTTAAGAGGAAGACCCCAGAGCTATCAGATGGGGCTGTTGATTTTCCTAATTAAGCAAGTGCCTCAGGGTGAAGCGTCCTGAGCAAAAGGGGAAGAAAAACTAAACTTTGACATTCGAGTCCTTGGTACTGGAAAATGTAACTAATTCAACTAACGTTACCTGACCATAAGGCACCGGACATTATACCTTGCAGTTTAGAGTTTTAAAAAGGGGGAAACAATGTCCACATCTCTGAGAGTCTTGCTGCTTTTGCAAGGAGATTTCTCTCTAGGGCAACGAGAGCACGTGAGGAAGCACGTTGCATTCAGAACGCTTTTCGCTCAAGGAGGCTCGCCCCCTTCTGCAGACTTGCCCCGCGCTCCCCAGTGGGCGGTGGCCGCCTCGGTGTCCCGCGCCTCTGGTCTGTTTCTCCGCAGTCTCACAGGGCTTTCATGCGCTAGTGGTACCAACTCAGGCTTCTCAGATGCAGTGACCCCTGTTCTGATAAATATTTATTGAAATGCCCTCTTTGCTATTTTGAAATAGTATAACCCACTTGTATCCATTGAAAAAAACGCCTGTAGAGTGTGATACAGTCACTGGGCTCAGGCCACGAGGCCTGGCGTCCGCTGCCCGGCTTGATTCAGGCTCCGTGGGACCTTGGGTCAGTTACCTGAACGCTTTGTGCCTACATCCCCATCTCTGGAATCAAGATGCTAACCGGCCTCAGGAGTTTCTGTGAGGTCAAGGAGCTTCTTGCATCGTTCTTCCTCAGAATATGATCGCCATGCAGTTAGCTCCTTACGTCTCTCAATGTCCTAAGTGAAGCAGAAAGGAGAAAGAAAAGTGGTTTACAATAAAACACTGCACTTCTTCACCCCCACCCAACCTCAGATCTTGAGCCCAGATCCTAGGCTTCCCAGGGCCTGCACCTTAGCCGCCTGAGCCTCGAGGGGCGCCCTGAGGCCTGACAGATAAAGCTCAGGCACCTGGAACCCAGTGCCTGGCGTGGGTCCAGCGGGACGCTGAAGTGCTGTGGGGCAGGGACAGCCTGCTACCAGGTACCGTTTGTGCAGAGGGACATCAAGCGTCTCCCGCCATGAAGCCCGTCTCTGCCCAGCTGCGTCCCAGAGGCAGCTGCTAATACCCGAGAAGCACGAGCGGCCACTGACGTGCTGCAGGCCTCTGGGACCTTCTCTCCCTGTGGACGGTCCGCCCCTCTGTCAGTCTCTTCTGTGCTTCAGCGACGATGCTGACTTCTGTGAACGTGCCCGAGCGGGTCCACCAGATTCGTTTCTTCCATCTCTGCTTCTTGCCGCCCTGTTTGTCTCCAGACACAGGCAGTTGGTGCGACCCCTCTTCCCGTCTCCGCAGGTCTCCTTCCCGGCTGCAGCGCTGCAGACTCTCGTACCCCGTCGGACACGCATCCCTCAGACGCTTGTCCGTAAAGACACTGGGTGGAAAGTGAGCAGCGATGCTGGAAATGGTGCGGACACCTTCGGGCGTGCATTGGAGATGGTGTCATAGGCGACTTTGGACCGTGGGTCCCTGTGCCTCTCCCGTCACACACTGCCCGTGTGTCGCTGGTCTGGGTCTGCACTGAATTCTTGCTGGGACTGTTCTCAAAAGCAAGCATCAGCTGGTCACAGCACGAGCTGACCAGCATGCTTGTCATAAAACACCACAGGGTTTGCTGGAGACCGTACAGGTGGTGCTGAGAGCAGAGAGGAGGGCCTCCGGCCCTGGGGCCTCAGGCCGAGGGGCGGGGAAGCCGCCCTGAGGCCGTGACTCCTGAGCTGACTTGGAAGGATGGAGACCGGGGAGCAAGGGGCGCGGAGGGGGTGGGTGCTGCTCGCTGTGACCCCTCCATGGGCACAGCCTTCCCACTGGCCCTTCTGCTCCCTTCTTTGATTTCTCCGGACCACATCCTCGTGCTTCGTTTTCACTGAGTTCGGACATGTTCTGCTGACCGCAGGGCGTGGAGACTGGTGTGGCTCACGGGAGGGTGCCCGCTGTCACCCCGCTGTGTGTCCTGGCGCTGTCAGGTGCCCGGGGCCCTGGGGGCACAGCTCCCATGTGTGCCCACTGCTTGTCCGAGTCCTCTCGCCCCAAACCTCTTTCCACGTCCCGATCGCCGGCTGCTGGGACGCTCCGTGCGTGGAGTCTGTGCAGAGCCCCCGCCGGCCCGCCCCGCGTGGCTGCGTCCTGCTGGCGGCCGCGTCCTGACGGCTCCTTCTGTTACACTTTGTTTAAAATTTCAGTCTTCACTAGCGTAGATTTCAGTAGTCACGGCTACTGCCCTGCAAGCCCTCAGCTGGACGTGCTGTGTGGTCAAGGCTTATTCTCGGTCTTGGCTAGTTTTGCAGGTTTTCTCCAAAGTTGACTCTCAAAGTTGAAAAGTCACTTGTGAGTATTACCTTACTCTGATGATATGATTATTTACTTTACATCCACAGCCCTTTCCTTTACTGTTTGTGTTTTTGATGAGTTCTAATTGTTTTTCTATTGTACTTTATTTTTGTGAGGGAAGCTGCAGGCAAGAATGTAGATGAGCAGGCAGACAGGCAGGAGGAGAGGAGGGAGAAGCATTGTATTTATTTTACTTAGCTGTTCATCTTCATGTCCCCCTGGTCCCGGGTCGTGAGCCTGGGTCCTTGGGATGCGTGTGGACTGCGCCGGCCAGAGGCTGAGGACGCCTCTGCTGGCCACCAGGGCCTGCCGCTAATGGCTTTTCTGTTTTACTTCATGTGTTGTTGTTTTCTCTTGGCCTTCACTGCCCCATTAGCTGGCTCCCTGTTTGCACGCCGGTCCCACGCCCTGCGACCCGCGCCCCCGAACCCCACTGTCGGCCCCTCCTCTTCGCAGGCTCCGTGGGAGGCTCGGCGGCCGGGCTGCCGGACCCCGGGACCTCCCCCCTACGCCTTGGGCTGCGTCCTCCCTCCTGGGCTCTACCTCCTCTGGTTTCTGGCTCTCCCTTCTTTCTCTGGCTACGTTGTCACGTCACCGCCTGAGAGGCGTGTGCAGGACTCAGCTTTCAGAGGCAGCTCTGAAGTTTCCGAAAATGGTCGGCCGCACCTCAGCCTTCATTAAATGAAATGGTTTCATTAGGATCTGCGAACAGTTGCCGCGGCCAAATCGGGCTGGCTGATCCAGTTTTCATACAGCTCGTAAGATATGTCTTCACATTGTTATTTAATTTTAAGTTATTTCGTGGGTTTATTTACTAACCTGTGGCTGACTGAGTCCAGCGCTGTGCCGCTGGCTCACAGCGCGTGGGGCTCAGGGCACGGCCTCACCGCTGGATGAGTGCCCACCACACGCTGCTCCCACCCGCCGGGCGCTTCTTGCCCTGAGAGCGACGGCCCCGCAGAGAGGGCCCCTGCTGACCGGGGGGGAGAAAATCGCCCAGACTCACATACCTGCCCGGGAGTCACATCCAGACAGACACAGGGCGACTCCGGCCGCCACAGCCCTGACCCGCAGACTCGGTCCACCGAGCGGATCTGAACAGACGCGCTGCCGTCGACGCAGATGACCGACAGGCACTGGACGCCAGTCCTCACCGCTGCTCTTCACTGGTTTCATCGGTGCCGCGGCCACAAGCACACGGACTTCAGTCTGCGTGGCACCTAAGTTTTACGGGAACACAGGACCTGGCGGGCTCAGTCTCGTGTCGCCTCTGGCCGTCCGGGCAGAATAGTGGAGCTGCAGCTGCATCACTTATTTCCTATCTCGCTTTTCTTTTCCAGAAAAAGCCTGTTGACTCCTGGTTTCGTTGGTCAGAACCCACAACCCCAGCGCTCACCATAAGTCGTGCGACTCAGCTCTAATTTGGAAGGCCCTTTCCCTTCTGACCACTTCTCCTCCTCTCCTGCCAGACCCGTGTCCTCTCCCTTCACACTCTGCAATGGGGCTTAGACATCTGTTCCCTCTGCTGTCGCCCTTTCCTGCCATGTCCGAGGCTCACGCCGCTGCCTTCAGGCCAGGGCAGAGGTCACCTTCTCTGTGCGCCCTCCCCTAGCCTCCTCATCTCATTTTCAGCCCAATTTCCTCCCTCGGCTGCATTTCCTCTCCTGCTGCCCTTGTTCCCTCCTCAGCCCTTCCTCACCCACCACGCAGCACGTGGCCTGCCCGAGCGGAAAGCACGTCATTGAGGGGACAGGAGCTCAGGGGCAGGCTCTCCACGCTGCTTGCTCCGTCCTGTGCGCAGCACCTAGAACACGGCAGCATGACGTTTACTGAATGAATGGGCACACATTTCAGGGCGACGTTAAGGCCGTGACCTCTGGGGGAGTTTGCCCATTGTCTTCTCACCCCTATTTGGGAGATTGGGGGAGTTTCTGTTTTTCCTTAGTGTTTGGGGATTTTCCAATAACTTTTTAATGCAAATCCTCATGGACTTCACATCTGGGGAAATGTTCATGTTATTTCTTTGATGAGGTCATGGAAGAAGAGTTGAATTTACCATTCAACCTTTCTGTTGAAATCTCTATTTGGCAATCGTATTTGTAATATGCAAGGGTTGCTTCTGTTTTCAGATTCTTTATCTTTGTGCCCGTGGTTGCTTATGGATGTAATATCTTCATGCAGCCCCCAAAGGAGACTGAGGGGGAGGCCATTGTTTCCCCCTTTCTGCAACATTTTATCTTGCGCTGCCCATCCAGGAGATGATGCTCTGCCCCAGCATGTGCCGGACAGTGGTACCAGAATGCGGAGTTTTCACATGAATGTACGCATCCATACACTCGCTGTATTCTCTGCATAATTCCAATCTCTTCGGAGATGAGGCCTCCACAGAGGTGGGGAAAGTGTGTGCTCTGTTCGGCTGGGCCGAGAGGGTCGGGAGAAGGGATAAGAGGGAAGGCTAGGTACACACAGACTTCCAGTTTAGTGTTTTTGTTTTTCCCTTTTTCCAAGAAAAGAGGCAGGCAGGAGTGCGGGGGAGTAGTCAGGCAGACAAGAAGAGCGAGGAGGAAGAAGTTCTTTCGTTTCATCTCGTTTCGTTGACTTGTTCATCTTAGCTGCTCCCCTCAGCCCTGGTGTGCGAACCCGGATCCGTGGGATGTGAGTGGACGGCACTCGGCACGGCGGCGGACCTAACTGCTGCTCCACAGGCGTGCCCCGCATTTCTGCTTTTGATCCTGTCCCTTACTTATATTTTCTCACATCGCTGGACTTTTTGAGTCCTGATCTCAGCTGATGTGCATTGTTGATGACCGTTTCCCCGGCGCACCAGCGTCCTGCTTCTTTATCGAGGGAGGGGTCTCCTGCCCCCTTCATCGCGTGCTCCTCCTTGTATCCCATCTTGCAGAAGCCTGGTGAGATCTCTGCAGATATTTCTACACCTTTCCTGTCATTTCCAGGGATGATTGTTGAAGACGACATGGAAACCACTGAGAGTCTAGCCTGCCCTTGCTTGGACGCTTGAGCTGGACTGCGGGGAGCAGACAAGCCATCATCAAGAAGGATTCTCGGCATCAAACCTCCAGCACTCCCTGTGAAGGCCGAAGCAAGACTTTAGAGCCCCAGGACGCGCCAAATGCCTGTCCTGATTCCCCAGGGCTGGTGGGCGGGTCCTGGGCCAGGGACTGGTGTGGGGGCGCACTGACTGCGAGGGAGCCCCGAAGCAAGTCGACAGCCGTCTGTGCTCATGCGAGGAGGCTACAGGCCTGGAGAGCAGGCCGGCCGGAGGCTGCACGTGGGGTTGGCAGAGAAGCCGCTTTTGAATCAGCCTCCTTTAGACTCATCTTCTTTCACGTTTGTTGTCCTCTGAGAACACAGGGTAGAGTTCAATTTGTAAAAGATACTTCAGGACAAAACTAATCAGCCTCCCTTTCTCCGGCAGCCCCATCATCACTCTAATGTCAGAGCTTTCCTCCCCCACAGGAGAGAACCGATAAGCTGACAGTGTAACCTCCCAACCACACAGCCTCCACCCAAGCCCACCTCTCGTCTCCTGAGCCCTTCTGGAAAAGCACTCACTCGCACGTGGGCGCACGCTGCTTCCAAAGGAGGAATGAATCAGTTACGGGCTCGCGAGCCCTGCCCTCTCCCGGGGGTGGGGCCGGACCCTCTGCACGCGCGTGGCCATCTGTCACCGCGGAACAGCTGTCCCGACACTCGGAGACTTGAAACAGCTGGCACCCATCTCTCAGAAACCCCGGCCCGGTCCACCTCGTTTCCTGCTGGGGTGTCCCCAGGCTCAGGCCCAGGGTTAGCAGTGGCTGCAGGCACCCCGCGCTCAGGGGAGCAGGAACCTTCCGAGTGAAGACCTGTAGCTGTGGGGAAGGTCTGTTCTTGGGCCTATGGACTGAGGTTCTTGGCTCAGTGCTACTGGCCGACCCGCTCTGAGCCTGACCCTGGTCTCTGCAGGCCAGCCGGCTCGTCAGCCTGGAAGAGCAAGCGTGAAAGAGGAGGGTGAGGCATTGGCTCCTGGCTGAAATCCCAGGAGTAGTGTCTGGTGCACCCACAAGTGCTGCAGCGGCTTCCCAGCTTCACGCTCACACTCACACTTTCGCACATATGCACACACATGCATGTGCTCACACTCACGTGCTTTCACACACTCACGCACACACACACACACACACCAGACTTGTTAACAGCAGTGCACTGCAGTCGCTGGAGGGACTGTGGTCCAGGCCTCAGGCCCAGCCATCACGCTCTTCTGCAGGTTGGCATCCCAAGGCCGGGCCTTCGTTCCTCGTCACTTTCCCTGAGACCTTGGGTCAGGGGCCTCTGCCCAGGCCTCCTTGTGAAGGAAGGAGGAGGAAGCCTCGAAGACACTTTTCCCCACTACTCAGGACTTTCCTTGTTCCCCACACTCACGTCCATGAGGACAGCGAACCGCGTGGCACTGTGCACCTGCGTCCAGGCGTGCACGGGGGGACGGTGACGGGGACCCGAGCAGACCACGCCTGCCGTGCAGGTGCCGAGTCCCGACTCTGGAGGAAAGGAGTGTTCAACAGCAGCAGCAAGAAGAAGGCGATTGGGGAAGTGAGGCGGACACTTCCTCTTCTTTCGAAAGAGCTTTTGTTGCTGGTCAACCTCTCAGGTCCCCGTGTGCTCAGCCTGCAGAGCGCGGGCAGCCCGGCAGCAGCTTCAGCGCTGCCCCACAGTAGCATGACTTTCCTGACTTCAGGATCAGGAGCCCGCCTGTGGATTTACTGTCTTCTCTTGCATGTAAGTAAAATCACTCCTGACGGATGTCTGAGAAGTCGTTTCTTGGCGTGTCCAGGTAGGAGAGAAACGCTTGCTAGCACGAGCTCTCAGAGCACGAGCTCTGACATGTGGCTCTGGGGACACTCGCTCAAGGTTCCATTAAACGGTGGCTGTGAAGCCAAGGCTGAAGGCGCTGTTAATCCTGGCAGAGCTTTCGGGGAGAGGGGTGCGCGCTCTCGGCTCTTCTCTGCCTCTGAAATGGATGTTGTCACGAACGCTGCTGAGTTTCCTCCAGAAAAGCACAGGCCAGCAGTTGTTCGGGTCCCGAGGAGTATCTCTGGGGAAGCCGTCTGGGGAAGCCGTCTGTAGCCCCCGTCCCTGGGGCACTGAGACACTGGGACACCCCTGTAGGCAGGAAGCTGGCGGTGGAGGCGGGGGGTCCTATTTTAGATACAAGCAACAGGCTGGAGAAGTATCTCTCTGGAAATGGGAAGACGGGATGGTGGCTTTCCCAGGGCCTCTGGCCACATGGCCTGCTTTCCCGTGCAGGTGAAGGCAGTGTGGGCATAGCAGGCGGTTGTCACTCAGCAGACGGGCGGCTTGGCTGTTGCAGTGACTTCGTTCGCCCGCAGGGCCTGTGTGCCTCTACTGCCGTCCAGCCGCGTCGCAGTCCCACATCGAGGTCGAGTCCTCTGTTTACATAGAAAACAGAAACAGGAGGGACATGGGTTTCTTTCTGCGCACATCACGTGAGCAGGCAGAAAAGGGCCTGAGTGTCTGTAGCGCTCGGGGCGCTCATCCTTCATGTCTTCCTCCCTTGTCTCTGTGTCGCAAGCCTGTGCTGGAGAAGGTCTGTGTCGGAGCGATTTCGGCGGAGCTGCACCAAGTCAACACAGCGTCTGAGTAGGGAAGTAGGAAGTTCTTTCCTGTGGTCGCTTGCTGTGGCAATGAGAGATAAGACATTACTTCATGCCTGTTGCCGGAGACTTTCTTTTTGACTGGGTGTCCTTCTCGAGTAGCTCACTTCTGCTTTCCGCGGCGTGGAGGCCGGCAGGGTGAGTGGGAATGAGAGCAGAGGGCAGGTTTCACATGTGGACACCGTGGCAGTGAAGAGCCCCCTGGCAGCTGAGCCTTTAGGTGATGAGGAAGGTCCTGCAGGTGGGGGAATTCTGCACCCGGCTCTCGGGAAACTGTGCGCGACGCGTTCCTGAAGACATCTGTGGAATGAGTGAGTGACGGGACTGCTCATTAAATGAGTGTGGTAGGACAGCCTTCGCTTTCTCTCTGCTAAGCAGGCGCTTGAGGAATGCAGGCTGGAGAAGGGCAGAGTGGAGGCGAGGAGAGTATGAGGCGACCAGAGAAGAAAGGCTGTGTAGACAACAGGTGATAAGAAGCCCCAGGGCGTGGCAATATGGTCAGAAAGGTGAATAATGAGGCCCTGAGAGGCTAAAGGTGGAGGCTGTGATAGTTGTCTGGTTCTGGAGGTGATGTGGAGGATTTGATTAAAGATATTGGGGGTCGGGGTTCTGGGTTGAATTGTGCCTCCTGCCATACCCACAAAATCCCTTTTGAAAATTC
Source organism: Solenodon paradoxus (assembly GCA_004363575.1). Lineage (NCBI taxonomy): Eukaryota > Metazoa > Chordata > Mammalia > Eulipotyphla > Solenodontidae > Solenodon > Solenodon paradoxus. The sequence continues at coordinate 93,423 of RJWH01004180.1, read as the reverse complement.
CATATTGAAGTCCTGACCCCGTGTACTTCAAAAACGTGACCTTCTTTGGAAACAGAGTCATTATGGACGTAATTGGTTTAATTAAGATGTGGTCATTATGGGCGGGCCCTCAATCCAATATGAGCGGCACAACATCCTTCTGAGAAGACGCCTGTGGAGACAGGCAAGGAGAGGAAGGATGGGGTGCTGGCGCTGCGTGGCGTCGTGCCGGAGCCCGCTGGGCCGCTCGCGACACCTGGCGGGAGCCAGAGTGGCCGCTGCAGGCTGCAGAGGGCGCTCTGCCGCTCACACGTTGAGTCCAGACTTCCGGTCTCTAGAGCCCAAGAGCACACATTTCTACTGCTTCGTGCCATTCAATTTGTGGGCTTTTGTTACAAAAGCCCTCAAAAATCAAATGTGGGGAGAGACGTCACTTTAAGTGTGAGTGATGGACTCGTCTGCGTTACTTACGACTGCTCGCACGTGACTCCTGTCCCTGGCGTTGACCTGCGACATCGGCCTCAAACAGTAGTGGCTTCACCAGTGATGGGAAGGAAGAAGGACTCCACACAGTGAAACACATTCACGGGATGAAAAACAGCGTCTTGTGAAATCCTAAAGGGCAGCCGCTCGTGAGCGGGGTCCAGCTGGGCTCCGCACAGGCCTGTTAGCGGGAACGTTCCCTGTGCCGTGTCTGGGCGGGAGGGTCTTCACTGCCCCAGACTGTCTAGTGAAGGCAAAGTCCAGACCTTCTCAGCTGGAGCCTGATGTGCTGTGATGGAACAAATATCTACCGGAGGCCCCTCCAGGCGGACAGCAGAGAGCGAGCACCCAGGTGCGCGACGCCAGCTCACCCAAGCAGTCGCCTCTGTGACTGCTGACCTGTGATGCACAAGGCCAGTCTGGCACCTGCAGAACTGTTTTAATGACCCCAGGAGTAGCCAGGACTTCAAGCCTGTTCTTGGGTTTCTCTGTGACACAAGAATCTCTTAAATCCCTCTTTCAGTGGAGTTTAAATCACCCTAATTCCTTTCACCATAATTATCCCCAGCAGAATGACCTTCATTTAGCAGGACAACATTCTTGTAAGAGGCTAGTTCATTTAATCTGTGCAAAACTAAACATATCGCCTTATCTTCTCCCTCTTAATTGATCTGTACTCAGTTTTCTTTAGGTTTGTTATTAATTACACACATACACACAACAGACACGCACCTTTTAAAATTTGAATTGAACAATTTTTTAGTCCCCAGACTGTCATGAAGGAAAATGCTGTCTTTAAAGTCTTGTGCATGGATGTCTGACCTCAGGGAGGAATAGAACATTTGACCATGATAGGAAATTTATATATTGGTATCAAAACTTTGTCTCAAATATAAAAACACAGGTCTCTTTGAAAGGAGAAATACAGGCCTCTTGGAAGGGAAAGGGTTTTTCTGCTTAGACAGCACAGAGTGCAGTCCCAGACTGGGAAGTTTCCAGCAGTTTCTTGTATTTCTAAGGACCATGAATAGTCTTAGCAAGCTCCTGAGCTTCTTTGAAGATTCCACTGCCCAGCAAATGAATGCTGACCGCAGGGACACTTCAGTGACCACGCAGAAGTGCAGGTCAGTCAGTGCCTATTCTTCCCACCTGTTAAAAGCCTGACGCATATGATGTGAAAGGTTTATTTTCTGATTCCTTATTAGATCATAAATCCCAGTCTCTCTGACTGTCCTGGTCAGACAGACAAATGCCTGTCCCCCGGGTGAGTGTGAATGTTAAGCCTACGACGCGATGAGCTCCCCTCGGAATATTTAACCTTCAGCATGTGCCCGTGGAGTGCGTGGCGTTTTCCGGTGTCACTGGACAGGCTCACCTGTGAAGTTCCCTTAGCTCAGTGAGCCAGCGTGGCTTTTCTTGGTTCCGTTCGGTTATGACTGCTCTGCCGTTCCTAAGAGAAGGACCTGAACGTGACCTCTCCTGGTCAGACGTGGCCACATTTTTCCAGCTGGCGCCGGGTTTCACCCTGTACACAGGCTACCAGAGGCCCTGCCTGGGGCTTTCAGCGTGACTGGTCAAGTGGAGCGCTCCCGCGCGGTGCAGCACGGAGAGGGAATCGTGCAGGGCGGCTGGAGCCACCGAGTTCGTTTTGCGAGCACTCAGGACCCGACCTGAGGCGCAGATCCTCTGCCTTGAGAAGAACCCAGCCCTCGGATTTCCAGAGCCAGCACCAGGCTGACAGCAGACACCTGCCTCGTGGGAGCAGAGTAAGTGAGCTGAGCCAGTGGGCTCCTGCTGAAGTGACCGCTTTCAGGATTCAGTGCTCCTGCACGTCTCGGGCCCTCCACATGGGCACGGCCGTGTTCACGGTCACTGCCTGCTTGTTCCCGCCCGCTTCGTCATGGGAACAGATAGCAAGAGGCTCCCCTCTTCGTTCTGACTGCCAGGTTGCCACACCCCAGGGCTGGGCATCCAGGTGCTCTGCACACTCACCAGAGCGAGTGAACGTGTGCCGGCCGTGCGCTGTCACCGGGAAGGTGGCCAGGGTGCTGCCCCCAGTCTCTACACTCTTGATCACGTAGCTGGGGTCTCATGCCATGGCTAGGTACAGCACTTTTGTGATGAGGACACAGGCTCAGAGGGTCTGAGACGCTGACCCCAGGGCGCACAATAGGGGTCTTGCCCTGGTTCCCGCCCGCATTTGGACTGCAGTGCAATTTCATCGGAGCGGAGAGCCCGGGTCCGTGGCTGCCTCGAGGGCACAGGACTGGCAGCCCCAGGGTTTCTGATTTATGGGGAAGTTGTCTCCCAACTCATTTGTTCCTGGAACAGAGAGCATGTCGGATCCAACCCCATTTAGGCCAGAGCAGTGTGCTCGGGTGCGTCACACAAGACGAGGAGTGTTTGGTGCAGAGATGCCTGAGCATGGGGTGAAATCTCGTGCCAGAAGACGTTTCCACACCAAAGCTGTTGGGTCCGGGGCCGCGGGCAGTGGCTACTAAGACTCACGATGGGAAGGAAGTGATAGCCTTGGAAGGTGGGATTTTGAGCACAGGTTGGAATGGTCTCCATTCTTTTTTTCTTTTAATTTGTAAGACCAGAAAAAGTTCTTGAGGCAAACAAGAGGAAATACTGAATTAGATAAAGGGGGAGAAGGAAGAAGCTTTTCAGGCAAATACTTTGGATTCAACTGCAGGCCAAATGTATGGGCACTGTCTTGCTATTTACTGCTTACGTTTTAAAAAGAATCCTTGTTTATTCAGGACACATGGCGCATGTCCACCTGCTGCCGTTGATGCGCCGGCTGAGGAGACGCTGAAGTGCTCGCAATTAGCATCTGGGTACAGTCTTTAATGCCTTCTCCCTTTTGCTTTATGTACTCGTGTGCGTAACAAAAATGAGAGAGAAGTGTGCTTTGATACGTTAAAATCACATTCGCAACACATTTCGTATTTAGGCAAAACACTGTGCCATAGAGGACTGTAGTCACTACACTTTGTAACTGATAGTGGACAAGTGATACTGACCATACCAGGTTGGAGGAGTCAGAATCAGCAAATACTGCAAAGAACTGACATGTCTCCTGAGCTGTCTACCAAACAGGTGATGAGGAGCAGTCAGGTACAAAAAAAGGAAGCAGCAGATAATGAAAGAGGCACAGGAGGTTGGAAGGAGGGTCCCGGTGTGAATGTAGGAAGATATGTTTGGGGCTTCCCGCAGGTGCAGCAGTTGTCTTTGGGGAAGAGCGTGGCCTCTGTTCCCCCATGGGGTTGGAATCAGCGGCCTGCAGACCAGCGTGGGGCGTGGGTCCCGTCTCCTGCTCCTGCCTGTGCCCACCATCTCTCAGACGACTTTCTGAGTTACTCGCCCATCAGCGATGTTGACAGATAATTTCTTAAACACAGAAATTCTCTTGTGTTCTTTGAGAGAGACCCTTCATTTTAGCAAAGGACGTGTTGATAATTTTCTTTGTTTCAGGCATTGAGGAAAATAGAAAGGAAGCAGTGAAAAAAAAAAAAGTCTCCAGGATTATTTTACTAATTTGCTGAGCAACAAAGCTTGCATGTGGAACATGAAACCACAAGCCTCGCGCGATTGATGGTTGTGATGATGAACGGCACTGACAGTGGGTCAGTGCAGTCGGGGGGCTACAGGGGGCTGAGCAGCTTGTCAGAGGAGGACTGGGTGTCAGCGCGCAGAGGAGACACAGGCCCCTGGTCATCAGGACAAGCATGCATGTACAGGGCTCTTGTCTGGAGCCAAGACAAAATGGTCCACATGCCGCCATGTCAGCCATCTAGAGAGCGGGGGTCTTGGACCACATGATTCTTGCTTCTGCCAGTTGCCAAGGAGGTATGCCTGCACCTATTATTTCTCCAAGTTTCAGTTTCTCCATTTGTAGACACCATGATTTTTAGAGTCGAAACAGACCAACGGAAGTGTCACCAGGAGACTCGGTAAGGGGTAGGGTGGGTGGTGCTGTTCTGGCAGGTGGGGACGGGCACAGGGACAGCTTTGCTAAACTGGGCCCATCCTGGTCACACTGAGACATATGGCACCTTAGTGACGCAGCCGGGACAGAACTTCAAACTGGGCGGCATGCTGGGACGATCTCAGATGAACCAGGCAGTGTGGTGGCCGTGACCCTGGTGTTGTGGGTCCCCTCAGAGCGCCACGTGCCTCCAAGAGCTCTGGGGTCTCCAATGACAGGACGCCTGAAGTGTGCCTTGCAAACTGACAAATGGGTTGTTAATGTCACTGGCGATGATTTACTCGTCCTAGACAGAAAAAGTGCAAAACGAGAGCATAAAGGGACAATAAGGTCGCTAGGGCTCAGCCCATGCCGAGGTGAGTTGTTAAAGCAGAGCGAGCACAGTTGGGTTGGCTGTGGCCCAGGAAAGGGACTGGGGTCCCTGGGGTCTCCTGATCTCACATGTCATCACAACAGCCTTTCTCCATCCCTCAAGGCGCCGTTTCTCCTGGAGCCCCTGACCCCGTCTCCCCTCTCTGGGTCCTCCCTCTTCGAGTGGCAGCTGCTGCTGGACCGGGGCACAGTCAAGGCGCTTCCACCTGGCGCGTCAAAAGTCTGTTCAGTGAGAGTTGGGAAGGGCATTTTCAATTCGCAGGAATTCAAGCAGACCTTGTGGAAACGCCTGTGTCTCCACTTCTCTTCTCCCGAGAAGAGGCTCTTAAGAGGTTTTCAGGATTTTTTAAATCAAAAAGCCTTAAGCACACACACCTTGCACACAGTGACACATCTGTGTCTGGATATGTGAAACTTAGACTTCATGTCAGTATTGGTCACTCATGAGCTTCCACCAGAAGGTTAATTAGCCCGTTACCAGCAGGTTAAATATCTCACAAGTATGAAGAATGAAAATGTCATGGTCTCTGACTTTTCAGACATGTGAATTAGTGAAATTAATTCAAAAGTTTCTTGGTGGGAACTAGACCTTTTAAATATGGAGACAAAGGACTCCTCCTTCGAGGTTTGCCATGAGCTGGTAGGTGGTAGAAAGCGCTGCGTCAAACTTGAGTTCAAAGCAAGGCCATGTGAGTCTCTGGAAGTCCTGGGAGTGAAGTGTGACGATCGTTGGAATTTAGGAGGTCTGTTGGACTGCTAAATACATGTGTGCAGGGCTTTACGAGGAAAATTCTTGAGTTGGTCTCGAATGTCAGTAGACCTTCTCGGACAGTGTGTTCGCTGAAAGAGAGGCTGTTCTTTCAGAAACCCTGTTGATTCTCTGCTCCAAGGAAGACTGTTCCCCATCACCTTTATCTGGTGGGAGTGGTTTGGACTGTGTCTCTTTTGTTCCACACTTCACCGAAATGGGATCCTGCCTTTGTTGTTACTGGATGTTGCTGTGTTCTGTTTGAGAGAATGATCCTTATGAGGAAGTGAGGAATTTGGTGGGTAATATTGCATTTCCGTTGCTCTAAGCCCACACACACTTAGTCTTTTCATTTTCTTCTTGCCACGGCTAAGACTGAGCTCCTGACCAGAGGTATGTGGCGCAGTAATTCTTGCAGAGGGAAACTTCAGGTCAGCTGTGAGCTAGTTAAGAGATTTGACAGTGTGGATTCCAGCGTGGGGTCAGCAGTACTCTGGAATTTTCTGAGAAGAAAACAATGATTTAAATGTTTGTCCTGATTTGAGCTCAGATTGTAGTTCCCCCGACATTAGGAAATTCAATCTTTTCATCACCATCTTCCTCAGTCCTTAGAAGCATTTGAACTTTCTTCATGTAAGGCTGGTGTAGAATTCCCTGTCAAATGAGTAGGGAATTCATGAAAAAGTGATCAACTTTATTTTTTGCATGGCAGATCTAAGAAATCATAACAAAGTTGTTCATGTGAATAGCTTCTTAAAAATACAATTTTTGGTGAGCCCTGGTGGATCAGTAGTTGGATCAGTTGACTCTGAAGGAGCGCGGACCACACACCCCTGGGGGGACTGGGGAGGGGAAGTAACCAGTATGAACAACTAAATAGAAATAAAGTTAAAACAGCTAAATAGAAATAAAGTTAAAACAAAAGCAAACAAAAATCACTTTCTCTTGATTTTTAAAATGGTAATTAACAACTTTTCCAGTTTCCTGAAAAAATTAGAGCCTGAACCAACACCTTTTGTGCAGTCTGGTGTCTGGAGTGTTTCTTTCTGTTGTCTTCTGAGTCTTATGCTTTGTAGTCTGGACAAAGGGCTAAACATTTTGGTTTCTTTTTCTAAGACAGTCAGTGCTTTAGATTAATTGTCACTCTGTGTCACATTAATCCCAGAGGTCACCTTAGTAGTCAGTGATGGTGGGTCCTGACTCACGTGGCTGTGTTTCTAGGCGGTGACCTGGAATGTCTGTTGCTGAATTTTTCTCAAGTGAGGCCAAAAATGATCAGTTAGAATGGGGGCCTGAAACATCATCTGGCCTCGACTCTTAGATTTTAGGCATGAGAACATGAAGACTGAAGAGTCCAACTCTTAAATGAAGTCACAGGGCTGATCTGTGGCAGAGAGAAGCGAGAAAGAAGAAGTTCAGTGAATTTCTTCACTGTATGATTTCTTAGGGCAGCTAATATGCTGACTTGCTTGCAAATCTCTAAATTGGGGAGGTGTTTAATTGTGGGGAAATTTGATAAGTAGCATTTCCTAAATGATTCCCTATAGCACCAAGCAAGCTCTGCGGTCACCAACGATAGTTTAGAATCATTGCTTTGCTTCCCCCAGTCTTTAAACAAAATGTGTGTGTGTTTGTATGTGAAACAAGGTTTTAACAGTATGGAGCCGTCATGGAAATGAGAGCTTCGCATACTGGTGGGAATTCTGGATGTCATTAAAAGTCCTTGGGATTGCGTCTGCAGGGCAAAATCTGGATTTGAGTCAGGAAAAAAGCCCATGAAGTGGTAAGTGAGTGAAAGACTTGGGAACCCTCTGGAGGAAAACTGTGAAGGGAGGCAGAGCGATTAGAAACCTTTGTTGAAAGAGCACACAATTCTTAAACAACAGGGATACAGGAGGAGGGAGAAACCAGGCACCTGCTTCTTCTCCTCCAGCAAGGCCCGTCCAAATTATGATGGCAACGATGTCATTTCCGAAGAATGTGTTTCTGTGGTTACCAGTTTATGTAAAACTAAATATATTCACATAGCTTTAAAAGGGGACAGCCAAAGAAAGCAGTAAAGTTGCTGTCAGAGGCAGCAGACTGCAGAGAATTCATTGAGATATTTATTGTTCTCCCTGCAAGACCATGTGAGAGCTGGGAGGACAGGGCTCTGTGCCACTCGCCCTGGCCTTGCTTTCCAGCACTTCCACGGTGACTGGTACAATGGGACTGCTCAGCAAACATTTGCTGAATAAAGCAATTTAATAAATAAATAATCAGCTACTTACCTTTTACTTGGAAAAAAAAATGCATTGACTTAAAATTGTATATTGAAAGAACACAGGAGGGAAAGCTGTGGTATATGCTTCACTTTCCCGGGAACAACTGCTGTACTGAACAACCAGTGGGAGGCTCTGTGCATCTTGAGCATCCATACAGATGTGTGTACGTGTAGATCTGCGCGTGCATGTACGTACGGTTATTTTCACATAGGTCAAATTATTCTACATAGATTGTTCTACATCTTGATTTTCTTCACTGAAATCTCTGTCTTAAGGACACGCATTTTTAAGAACTGCCTTCTGGTAAATGAAACTCTCTTATCTCACTGACATTTTACTTTTCATCTAGCTTTAGCATGGGCCCTCTTTGCATATGTTTATAAATCATTTGTGTTTCTTTCCTGTGACTTGCCTCTAAGCTCTTTGTTAATTTTTCTGTCGGTTTAATAGTCTTTTATAATGGACTTGTAAGAGTTCTTTATGTGTTAAGGATATGAGCTCATTGTTGTATATGCGTTGAAACATTTTTCCCATTGACCATTTGTCTTTTGTCTTGGAGGGTATCTTTCTATGCAGAAAACCCCCTTTTTATGTAGACACAGTCACTGATCTTTGGAATTTGCATTTCTTTGTATTGCTTACAAAAGCTTTCTTATTTGCAAAAAGAAATAAATTTTTCTATTTTATTGCAGCTAGTTTCATGATTTTATTTTCTGTATTCAAGACTTTGATTCACATGAAATCTGTTTTAATGAAATGTAGCTTTAATGTAGTTTTCCACAAGTCTACTAGCTGAATGAGCCCCACTGACCCTGCTGAATTGTGATGCCAAATATTTCGTATTCCAAGTGTTAATGTATTTAGGCATTCATTTAAGAACGCTTAGCTTTATTGTGAACATTTTTAAATTTATTAAAATAGTGAGTCGTGAGGAAAATGACTGGATAGGCCAGATTTTGACATTTTTGATCTTACGCAAGAATAGAAATTGCAATTTATTTCAGTCTAACAACTTTAGGGGTATAACTTGGAAATAAAAGGCTGTTTTATTTAAAACTGGAACTACAGATTGCTCCCGATAAAATGAAACAATCGTCTTCACAAAGAAAAGGCATTCATCTTTCAAAATGCTGAAACAGTGGTTTTTGTACCTACAAAAAAATCAGACACTGTGATTCTGTTTCCAGTCTTGCATCTTTCTGTTCTCTCTGCTCCATGACCTGAGGGGTGCCTCCAGTCACACAGGAGAATCTGACTTCCCGAGGACCGCAGTCAACAGAATTAATTTAATCCTTCTTCTGAGAGCCTAAATGGATTCCTAATTTTTATTCAGTATGTTTATGAAATTAACTTGTGCTTGGATGACAACATGTTTTCTACTTTATGTTTCTGGCAATATTTTTATTTTTATATTAATCATTTTTTCAATACAGAACTGGCTAGATTTGGTGAAATGAAGAAATAGCCAACATCAAAATATGCTACATTAAAATCCAATCGTTGGAGAATGAGAAGACAAGGCACAGATTTAGAGAAACTATCTGCGCAAGGCCTGTCTGATTAAGTATGCTATCCAGGATATACAAGGAACTCTTAACATGCAACAAAAATAGACCCAGCAACTGAATAAAAAATGGGCTAAAGATCTGAATGTGATCTTCCTCAAAGAAGCTTACAGATGGCCCTTGAGCATCTGAAAAGGATGTTTGCTATCTTATCAGGGAAATGCCAGGTGAAACAACAGCGAGAGGCCCTTTAAGAGCTGCCAGAACACTGACAGCGCCGAATGCCTGAGAGGATGTGGAGCGACATTGAGGGCGGGAGTGCAGAACGGTGCTGCCATTTTGGAAGACTGTTTGGCAACGTCTTACAAAACAGAGCATACTCTTACCACACCATTCTGCAACTGCACTCTGGTATTTACCCCAAAGCATTGAAAACTTCTGTCCACACAAAAAACACTCACACACATACTTATAGCAGCTTTATAATCCTCAAACTTGGAACCAGTCATGATGGCCTATAGTAGGTGAGTGGATGAAGAAACTCTGGCACAGACAACGGAATATAATTCAGCACTGAAAGGAAATGAGTTATTGAGCCATGGAAAAGCCATGGAGGAGCCTTAAATGAAACTGTGAAATGAGCCACTCTGAGAATGTTATATACTTTATGATTCCAACTCTATGACATTCTAGAAGAGGCAAAACTATGGAGACAGTGGACAGGTCAGTGCAGGGGTTTGGGGGAGGGAGGGGTGAATGGGCAGACATAGGGAAGTGACCTATTCTGTAGGACACTGAACTGTTGGATACATGTCACTGTGGGCTTATCAAACCTATGGAATGCACAAGACTAAGAGTGAACTATAATATAAACTATGGACTTTGAAGTGATAAGGATTCGTCAGATTCATCACACATGCAGCACAGGGGTGTGGGATGTTGATGGTGGAGGAGGCTGTGGCCTTTGTCGGGAAATACCATTTATGGAAACTCTCTGATTTTATGCCTCGTTTTTCTATAAACTGAAAAGTGCTCTAAAATAAAGTTATTAAAATATTATCATTGAGATTTGTCTGCATCTTTTTTTTAATTTTAAAGAAAGGTGCAAGCAAGAATGAAGGTGAGCAGGCAGCAGGCAGGTAGAAAGGGAGAAGAGGACAAGGAATAAGTAGCTAATTTTATTTATTTGTTCATCTTGGCTGTTTCCCTGGTCCCAGGTCTAGAACTCAGTACCTTGCGGGGTACGTGGACAGCGCTGCGATGTTTTAACCCGCTAGGTCTGTATCTTGATATTGAGGTTATACTATTGACAAATTGTAATTATGAAGAATCAGAAAATTCGATGCCTGGAACATCATTCAAAGAAAGACTGTAGATTGTATTTCACTATAGGCTGTATCAGAAAACGAATCAGTTCTCCAGAAAATTTTATATGGAATTGGAGAAACTATTTTCTAAATAGATTGTCACAAGTCTTTTTGAGTGAGTTTTGGTGGTTTGTATCTTTCAAGAAATTTGACCATTTCATCTGAGAATTGCCACCTTCATTGGCTGGCGTTGCTCATAATGTCCCTTCATTTGGCAATGTCTGTAATTTGTAGACACATCACTGCTTTTGTTCCTCACAGACCTGCTTTTGTGTACATGGTTTTCCCTATTGCTTGTCCATGTTAAGTGTTACAAGTTTTCTTTTTAATGTTGTTTAGCAGAACCACAAGGATTTAGTATGTCGGTTCCATTTTAATTCAGTTTAAAATGCTTTCTAATTTCCCCACTGATTTATTCTTTGTAACCCATAGGTTATTTAGAAATATGTTACTCAGTTTCTAAATATTTGGGGTCATTTACAGATACATTTCTGTTGTTTATTTAAATTTAAATTTTAGTTCATTATGATCAGAGAATGTACTTTTTATGATTTGAAGTTTTTTTTTTTTAAAACAGACTTGTTTTATATTTCAAAATGGGGTCTATTTGGTAAAAGTTCTATGTGAACTTGGATAAATATGTATATACTGCTTTTATATGGTGAAGTGTTTCATAAATATCAAGTAAGTCAAGTTTGTTCTTACTATTTAAGCTTTCAATAACTCCACTGATTTTCTGCTTATTTTTCTTTCCATTATATATGGAGAGGAAGTGAAATCTTTGATTGTAATGTGGGATTTGTTTATCCTGGCAGTTTTATTAGTTTTTGTGAATCTATTTTGAAACTATTGTATATGTCTATCAACATTTAGGATTTTTAGGTCTTTTTGATGAATGGATCCATTTGTCATTATGAAGTTCCAGTCTTTGTCACCGGTAATATTCTTTGCCTTAAATATAATTTATCTGATATTATTAAGATAGTTTTCTTTTGATTACCATTATTACCATTATTTATAATTTCATTTCATGTCTCTTCACCTATTTTATCTTTTTTGTTTTTGATCTATTTCTTGTTGGACATATAGTTGGGTGTTATTTTTTTGTATTGTATTTAATGATCTCTGCTTTTATTGGAATATCAATATGTTGTAATATGATACTTATATATGGTTGGTTTTAAACATATGATATTTGTTTTCTACTGGTCCTATTTTTGTCCCCCTTTCCTCTTATTCTGTATTCTTGTGATTAACCGTATGTTTTATGATTTCATTTCATCTCCTTTGTGGGTGTGCCAGCTGGTCCTCCTTTGAACCTTGCAGGAGGTCCTCTGCTCGTCTCTGGTGTTCTCTTTCAGGACGTGAGTGAGCTTCTCTCTGCAGCTCACTCCATGCCTCTGTGTCATCACCCTCAGCGTAACCTGACAGACTCAGGCAGCTCTGTACTCCGCCTGGGTCCTCTAGGGTCTGGAAACCGTCTCCGTGCACTAAGTTTGTGACTTCTCAGAGACCCCTGTCCAATTCAGTGTCAGCAAAGTTGTTCCATGTGTCTTGTCCATTTTGTGTTGTTTTGGTAGGTGGGTGAGTCCCATAACTTACTCTATCCTGACAGAAAATGGAAGTACCTTTGAGGGGTTTTTCACTACTCATGCTGCTCTTCCTCTTGAAATTTACACGACAGAAATTCCCCTGTCATTTTGATCTTAGTCAAATGTCATCTCCGTGATGTCATCATGTTTCCCAAACCACTGTCCTGTCCACCCCCAACCACTATCAGCAACCTCTGGTCTGATTTCCATCTCTATCAGTTGGTTTTACTTGGAACTTCAGCTTCACATAAGTGACATCTCATACCAATAGTTTCTGACTTAGGATGGTTCAATTTAAGGCTTTTTGACTTTAAGAAAGCACAAGCATGATACACGTTCAGTAGAAATCCTGCTGTAAATTTTGAATAGTGATCTTTTCCAGAGCTCTGCAGGAAGGTACTGTCTCCTAAAGCTGGGCAGCAGTTCCCGTAGCTCTGGGGTCATGGGGTTAACAGCCCACACTCTACAGACTGTCTTGCCCCTTCTGCACAACGTTCGATAAATGAGACGACATATCCATCACTTTGTCGTAAGATAGGTTTGTGTGAGATGGATTTGCCCAACTCTAGGTTTCTAGAGGGTTCCCGGTACATTTCGGGTTGGTTAGGTTAAGCTGTGATGTTCAGTAAGTCAAGCATAGTAGATACATTTTCTACCTGCAATCTTCACCTTACAATGGGAAGTTGAGGAAGCTGTATTAAGTACCCTATGTGTTTCTAAAATGCTTCATATTGTTGTGTATCAGCAGTTCATTTTAAATTTATTGTTTGGATATATAATCATGTACTTATTCATTATCCTGTTGATATGCGTTTGAGTTTTTCAAGTTTTTTGCTATTATAATTAAGATGCTATGAATAGTTTTAAGGGCCTTTGTTTTCTTCTCTTTCGAATAAATACTTGGAGTAGACTGGTAAGGTAGCTGTAGGTCAGACATCTTCCAAAGTGCTTGTAGTATCTTAAATATTGAGCAGCAATACTTGAAAGTCATGGTTTTACGTGTTCTCCAATATTCAGTATTTTCAGTCCTTCCGATTTTAGCTATTCTGTTGTCTAAGAAATCTTTGCCTACCTTGAAGCTGTGAAGGGATCATCCTTTGTTTTTATCCAGAAACTTTAAAGTCATAGCTTCTACTTTAGATATATGAGGCATTTCAAATTAGTTACTATTTATGAGTAGGGGTTGATTTTTATTTTTACCATACAGGTATCCAAATTTTTAGCTTTTTGGTGGAAAAAGAAAGAAAGCCCTTTCTTTTCCCCACTGAATGTGTTGAAAGTTTGAGTTTATTTTTGGATTCTCTATTCTGTGAGTGATAGATTTGTCCTTTATACCAATATCACTTTGTCTTGATTTGTTAGCTTTTAGCAAGTTTTGAAATAAAAAAATAGTGTGAGTCCTCCACCTTTCTTCTTTTTCAAAATCATTTTTGCTACTCAAGGCCCTCTGCATTTCTATAAAAGTTTTACAATCAGCTTATCACTTTCTACAGAGAAATCTTGCTTAGTAGTTTTCAGTGTAGAGATGCTGTATGCTTTTGTTAAAGTTATCTCTGAGTATTTTTTTTAAACTTCATTTTCCAATTCAGTTTTTACAACAAATAGAAATAGAATTCTGTTTTTATTCTAATCTTTTCTCTTGTGACCTTGCAAACTTCAGTGATTACTTCTAAGAGAATTTTAGGAAAGCTGTTAGAATTTTCTACATGAATTCCTTAGGATTTTCTAGACAATAGTTTGGTTTATTTAAAACAATCTTTACGATTTTCACTAGGAGATAGTTTCACTCTGATTTTTCAAGTCTTGAAGTCTTTATTTATTTTCTTACCTTATTGCATTGGCTAGTATTGTCCATAAAAGGGTACAGAAATAGTGAAAGAGGACAGCTTATGTGTTGTTCCCAGTCATAGGGGAGTGGGTTTAATATTTTATCCTAAATATGATGTTAACTATAAATTTTTTTTGGTAGCTGGCATTTATTAGATGAACTTTCCTTTTATTGCATGTCTGAAGATTTTGTGTTATTTTTGTTTTTTCTTAATCATGAAAATGCCTTGACTTTGGCAAGTGCATTTTCTGTACTTACTGAGATGATCACATTGTTTTTCCACTTATTCTGTTAATATGATGACTTATATTGATTAACTTTCCAAAGATAAGCCTGAAGTAAGCTCTTTATTATCATAACATCATATCCTTTTTTTATTTTGCAGTTTTTAATATATGTGAAACTTGACAGTGTTTTGCTAAGAATCTTTGCATGTGTGGTTATGAGACACTGAGTTACAATTTTCTTTTCCTATAATGTTTACTTTAGGTTTTAGCATCAAGGTTCTCCTGAACTCATAAAAAAATTGAAATTATTCTCATTTCTACCTTCTGAAATGTTCTGTAAGTTTCCTTTATTCTTTCTGATGCTATGCTTTACTTTTCCAAAATCTGATAAATAAATTTAAGTTTATTATCCTCTTTCCTGAAATTTTTATTGCTATGTAACAAAAGTTTATGAAAATCTTTTTTTCATCTTCTTGCGGCATGTATTTATCCATGTGTTGTAATAACAATGAAAGAGTCAGAACAGCAAAAACAAGCTAAATACATTAATGTACATATATACTTATTAATTATTGAATTTTTTTGTTTGTTTAAGAAAACAGAGTATCCTAAGAAATGCTTTTCTGAGGAGACAGTGTGATAGCTAGTCTTGAGTGACTTCTTATATTACTGTATAATGATTTTATATTATTTAATAAAATAGAACATCTGAAAATTCACTGTACCCTTTTAAATTCATGTGCCAGGAGTTAATAGTTAAGGTTATTTAAATTCTCAGATGCACCTAAAATTTTATGAGTCAGTTTCTCCAGACTTCTTGAAAGCAAGCTTTTCCTCAGCTCTACTGAGTCCATTTGGATGCATTTTAATCTCATCTTCTTTTATTTTACCCACTTTCTCTCTGGTGTGTAATGAGCTATGAAGGTGGTCGGAAGATAAACAAAGAAGAAAAAAAGACACAACTAAAATCTTGAATTAGGCACAAATTGGAAAAATCAGCCTCGAAATATTTAAACACTCATTGCTTTTATTTTTACTTCTTTGATATACATGACATAATTAGCTCTGGGATTTATCATTGACTCAGGAGCTTTTGTTTTCGTTCTTCCTCATTTTGTTTGATTATTGCTATTATAACAACATATGAGTAAGCACGAGAAAACAAACGTGCCTAACAACAGAATGAGAGCCAGATAGGATTAATTTATTCAAAATGATTGTTCTCACTAGAATGACTCTAATTATATAACTGTGCTTTATATTTCTTGGGCAAATGTATGAATTTAAAATACGATGGACTTCATTAAGCAGATGGAGGAAGAATTAGAACAGATACTTGCTCTGTGATTTGAAATTTTGGGGACCCAGGAATAATTACCTCTGGAGAGGCAGGATTTCTCTCTCTGCCCTCTGTCTCTCTCTGTCTCTGTTTTTCTCTCTTCTCTATCTCTCTCTCTGTCACTGTCTCACTCTGTCTTTATCTCCTCTGTCTCTCTGTCTCTGGCTTGTCTGTCTGTCTGTCTGTCTGTCTCTCTCTTTCTCTGTATTTGGAAAGCCCACAATGGGCTCTGACTGGGAGTGAGAGAGACCCAGTTTCCATCAGCAGGGACCTGCTCTCTTTGGAGCACCCACATGAACTCGCTTGTTTCTTTGGAGGCATTTTTATTTAACAGGTATCTCCCCCTTCATATCTCAACATAATTACATGCTTCTCACACATGGATGAAAACAAGCCATGATCCAAGCTTTGATTGACTTGGATAGTAATGACTGACAGCAAGAGAGCCTCGTGAAGCCAGAGAAAGGGACTGAGAGGGACACAGGGCCTGAGAAGTGCTCTCTTATCTTCTGTTTTCTTTGCACAGAAATGTCCAAGACAAAAGTGGAAACTATGTTTTGGATAAATATATTTAAAAAATGTCTCAGAGGCACATTTTTTCAGTTATGTTATGATGAGAAACAGATGCAGATGTGGCTAAATCATGTCAAATATGAACTGCTCATGGGCCCCATGCGTGTGTGTAAATATTTAATTGGAAAAGCAGTTGATGAGAATGGCTCTGGAGTCAGCCTGGAAGCAGGAAGCCACAAATTATAGATCTGAAGTTTATCCCACATGCTTATGGGTCCAGATAAGTGGAACCAAATGAAAAGACTCTGAAAGTTTTATAAATAGTTCGTGATTTTCAGTAGGGGAGGGAAGAGAAAAGATTAAGAGAACTGTCATGTGCTTCACGCACCCTCAGTGCAACGAACTGTAACCGGAGCACTGAGACGCATATGATAGGAATTCGGTGATGCATTTGAATCTAGAGCATGTGGCAAATCAACGAGCAGAGGAAGCATCACTGTGGAGCATCTCAGCCTCGATTAGGTTCTAAAGTGAGCATGTAAAGCAATATATTTGTGCTTATTCTCAACGTCTCCTGGAAGGCTTCCTCTCGGAAACAGATACACAGAGTTTTATGGACCCAGCCATTTCTGGAACAGAGCCTCAGGCCTCCCGGGGGTTCTGGATGATGAAGTTGGCATTAGTTTATGGGCCACATGGAGGAAAAGGTCAACTTTTGGCACCAGGAACATGCTGTATGGGAAACAAGTTTCCTTAAATATGCTTCTTTGAACCAGAAACCTACTGTGAGTCTAGTCGGGTAGAAATGAAGATGGATTCATGCCTTTCACATCACTCATAATCAGTTCTGTCTCCTTGAGGGAAAGAGTGGAATGGATTGACTCTGTTATTGCTTTCTTTGTTTCAAATTTGGTTTTCATTTCATGAAAATAATATTGTCCAAATGCCTTCTGTGCTTTAAATTATTTTATTGAGGTGTAGTTTCCACCTGCTGAAAGGCTCCACCCCTAGGCGCTGGAGTTCAGAGATTTACAAATGATATATCTATAAAATGCACATTGTTACCAAGACAGGGAGCATTTCCCTTCCCTGGCAGTCCCATCCCCTCCCCTCTCACCTGAGGTCCTGAGTTCTTTCTCCACCAGTCAGTTAGAACTTTATAACCACAGGATGCGGACTATGAGTCTGACTCCTGGTTGGCATTGTGTGTGCGATCGATTTATGTTGCTACATGTGACCGAGTAGCTCATTCCTCTTTACCGCTGTCTGTTCTATCCGAAAGTGCCAACGTTTGTTTATCCTCCTCCTGTTGATGGACGTCTGGATTGTTTCCAGTGTGAGGCTACAGTAGATCAGGTCAAATCATTCTGAATATTTGCATGTAAGTCTTCTTATGGACACATTTGCCTTTCTACTGACCCTAAAGACTAGCAGGTGGTGGTCATCAGCTGTTGTCTTGAACATTGTAGGAAACCTCTAAACATTAAAAAAACGCTGCAGGTAGTAGCAATGTCGGAAAATTCTGCTCGCCCCACATCTCACCAGGGTCTTTTCCATTTTTGCCTTTACCATAGTATCTCAGGTGACTTTGTTGCTTTTTCCTAAGGATTCGCTCTGTTGAGGTGAGGTCACACACTGATTGGACCTCTGTGGGCCTTTGGTGGAAGATCTCCATTGTGTCTGGTCCCACCATGTGTCCACTTTAAATTGGTCTATTAGTCATTTTCTTATTGGAAGAATTCTTCATATAATCTAGATGGAAGTCCTTTGCCAGATGTGTTTTGTGAAGAAGTATGTGGTTTACTGACTTTATGAATGGCATTCTTGATGAAGAGACATTTTAATTTTTTCTTTTATCTGAGTGCTTTCTGTATCCTGGGTAAGAAATCTTGGCCTACCTAAGGTTTTCTAAAATATTTCTTTATATTTTCTTTTGGAAGCTTTTCTTTTAGCTTTTTATGTTTAAGTCTATGGTGGAGGACTTGGCATTAATTTTTTTCGCATGAATAACCACTGGTTTCAACAGCATCCTCAAAAAGCCTTTTTTCCACCTTGATTTGCATTGGTGCTTTTCTCAAAAGTCAATTGACTTATAAGATTGTCTATTTTTGAACTCTCTTCTTCCACGGTCAAATTGTACACCCTTCCACCAAGGTCTCCTGTCTTCATGGCAGGAGCTTTATTGCAGATCTCTTTTAATATTTCTCACCCATGTTTTATGGCTTTTAGTGCAGAGGCTTTCAATATATTTGCTCTTTGCCATTATTTTCAAGGCATTATTGATTAGTGTATTTTCTCATTGCACTTAAGTTGCACTGTTTTGTGCCTTGATTGTATCTCTGGCACCTGGCTGGACTCACTGATTAGTTGAGTAGATGTTTTGTAGATTTCTCTGTATAATATCATTGCTTTCTGTGAATAAAGATTCTTATTTCTCCTTTTTAAGATTTATGCCATTTGTTCACTCTCCTTACCTTACTTCCCTGGCTACCCCTGCCAAAATTTCTTAAAATAGAAAGGGTGGGGGGACAGCCTGGTGCTCTCTCTGATCTTAATTGGCAGGCACTCAGTCTTTCACCAGGAAGGATGGCATTAGCTGTAATTTTTGTATGTGTCGTTTTCAGATGAAAGAAATCTCCTCTATTAATAATTCACTGGGAGTCTTAAATTCTATCATGAATGAAGGTTGAGTTTTGTCAAATGTTTTCTCTGAACCTACTAAAGTGATCATGTTTATTCTCTTTATTTTGTCAACAACATTCTGTTGATTTGGTTGTCAAAAGTGAAAAAATATCTTTATACACTATACTTTTTATATGTTGCTGGATTTTAGGTACTAGTATTTTAAAGACTTTTTTGTATTTGTGTTTATGTGAGATATTTGTGTATAACATTCTTTTCTGCTAATTTTCTGCTCTGCTGTGATGACAATGTTATGCTGTCCTCATAACAAATACTTCAGAAATGTTTTTCTATCCTATTTTTGAAAATACAGTCAGTAACTGTGTCTGTATCACAAGGTTATTTTGAGAACCTTATGAATATCTACTGAAGTCTTTAAAAATATAAGTGATATAGCATACATGAAGTATTACTTTATCATTTTTGTTATTATATTAATATACTACATAATTATTCTATTACATGAAATTCTATATTCTGACATTTCTAGGAAGTGACAGAATCATTTATTGACTTACTTGACTCCATTAATTGGAAGGAAGTATATTTAGCTCCAGGGTAATAAAAAATAAATCAAATATGGCCTACTTTACATACAGCATCTTTATAATGATGAGTAGAGTAATAATGAGATCCAAAATTTATTCTGAAATAGCAAAAAATCTGCAGTCTGGTTTTGTATTAATATTTAAATGTATTTTGATTCTTCAAATTGGTAATGAATATAGGGAGGGGACTTACGGTAATTATCCACCAACACATTGTCATCCTCTCATATACCTTCCCTCCCATGTTATATTTATTTGATTATATCCACATCTGAAAATATCCTGTGACCTTACTTATTACTTCAAAAAGACAATGCTTCAAGTAGAACTTCCTTGAAAACCAATATGCTTACTAATTTTGACATATAGTTCATACTCATTTCAGTAAAACAGAAATGATTGCATTAGAAATTGTAAAGTAATTTTCACTGGGAGTAGGTGGAAGAGGAAAAGATGGTTTATGCCCTGAAACATATGAAATACAAATGCATGTTTATCAATCTGAAATTCTTTTCTTTCTTCATCTAGAGACCCCCCTTTGACTCAGTGTGGTGTCTGTCTTCTCACTTGACTAAGGTTGCGATTCTAGTCCAAAGTGGAGGCCCCAGAAGAAACAGGGGCTTTGCCCAAGAGCAGTGGGTGGGTTTCTCTCAGCGTGGAATTGAGGCTCAACATCACTGCCCACCAGTGTTGTGCTGAGTGCTAGCTTCGATTCTGCTTAAGAATGTGCTCATTTTAATACTCATTCTGTTTCTGCATTTTGATGTTCACTCATTTCTCATTCAGCATTTATTTTAGTAACTTTAAATTGACTCTGTGTACTTTCTGGAGACAGCTAGGGACTCTGTATCCCAAGGCCAATGCAGGGGTGTTAGTGGGCTTAGACCACTGGCTCTGGAGTGCAGAGTCCATCAGTTGGACTGGGACAGAGAAAACCGGGACTTAGTTATAAGCCCTGCCACAAAGTCAGTTGACTCAAACCTTTGAGTGTTGTCTTCATCTTGCCTTATAACTTTGATCTCTGCTCATTTTACCATGTTAGTAAAACATCAATTATTAGAGAAAACCATGGACTTTGTAGTATTTAGAAAAACTTCATATTTGCTACTCTTTGTATTTTACCTCCGTTCTTTCCGTGAATGCTCTTTTTCATGTCATATGGGCAGAAATGCTTCATCCCATGTCCCACAGAAGTGTCCTACAAAAACTGAACTCAAAGCTTGCTGAGGGTAAAACACTTGTCTCCTATCCTCCTGAGACATTCAGATGAAGGTGGAGGCAGATATTCAATCAGATGCTCACACCAGTAAAGTCAGACTTGGAAAGAGGATAGGCCCTGAGGGAAAGGGACCCGGGTCTGTGAGCGCTTTCCCATGACAGTGTTTCCCACAGACAGTGCTTCATGCGACGACTGCAGGCGGCCTGTGAGATGTGGAGCACTCCGTGAATTCAGAGTGCCACAGCAACAGCATGTCTGTGCTGTCCTTTCACCCTCCAGGCCACGACAGCTAGGGCACTAAGACTAGAGAAATAAACGGAGGAGAAAGGAAAGATTAAGAAGTGTGAAGATGCTGAGACGTTTTCCAGATAGACAGGTCTGACCTTTGATCATTTACTCCCTCGTATCTTGGTAGGTAATGCGTGTATGCCTTATTTACATTTTCTTGTGTGTCTCTATTGATTGAATCAAACTTATATGCAGATTCCCACCTCATCCATCTTTCTAGTAGGATGGGCACTCTTCCAGAATAGCTCCTGGGCATGGAGTCATCTCTGCGTAGGTCTCCGGCGTCATTGATCTGAGGCGGTTCCCCAACTTGGCTCATGTTCTTCGTCTCTAAAACAGTTGGTACGGCTCCAAGGGTGTGTGTTGTGATTGAAAAGAAATCATATTTTCTTTGTAAAGAGTATATAAATGTAAGTGGGAAGATTATTAACCAGAAAATAGGGCTCACTCTCTTCCTAAAGTCATAGAACAGAGAACAGGCCCAGAGCAGAGTCAGAAAGGACAGGAGAGGAAGAGGATCTGATTATTAACTATGTAATAATTTAATATAATAATGCCATGATGCCGATCACACCCTTTGCTTCGTTTGCTCACCTTCTGTTCTCTTCCTCTGGCAACCACTAGTCTGTTCTTTCCATAATATCTATGTATGTATGTATGTATGTATGTATGTATGTATGTATGTGTGTACATATATGTGAAGATTCCATATATAAATAAGATCATACCATATATGTCTTTCTCTATCTGACATTTCTTTTAGCAGAGTATCCTCCAGGCCCATCCATGTTGTCCTGAGTAACAGAATTTACTTCTTCATTGTGAGTGCATTTTGTTTATCTTTATTTCTCTCTGAATCCATCCATCCATCCATCCATCTATTACCTAGCTTCTATCAGCCTGTCTTGAATGTTTTTCTTCACTAACCCATCAACAGGCAGCTCTTTCCACGTCTTGGCCACAGTGATCAGTGTTGCTGTGAACATGAGCGTGCAGGTATCATTTCAAGTCACTCTTTGCATTTTCATCAGTAAGTGCCCAGAGGTGGACATGCTAGATAGACCCTGTGGTACTTCCGTTTTAAACTTGTGGTGAAGCCTCCACACTGTTTCCCATTGATTAGGCATTAGTCCTAATGATACATTATAAATACAAATTTATAATGGATCAGGGCTGTGAATAAGATGCTTTTAATTCAGGCTAGTTTGCCTTAAAGAGCATGGAGAAGATTAATTGAGATAAATTTTTAGGGAATGGGAGGGAGAGAGCAGTAGGTACATAACATTCAATAAAAGTTAGCTTTCCTTCTTTTTGAAATCATCTCTGTGGAAGAGACAGCACATTTTAGCTTACATTACCCTTCTTCCCTATATGTCCTTTAATAAAGTTTCCTTCCCTTGAAGCACTTGTAGTGGAGTTCCTTATTTTCTTCTAAAAATAAGTGTACATGTATACACTTTAAAAACGAGAACCCCCAACGGTAGCGTAGTTCATTTCTGATGGATTTTCCTTTTCTTCTTGAGTTGCAGAGATCACAAATCACCTTAAGTTGAAAAATGCTATCTTCCTGTAAAACTGACACCAAATTAGAATATTCTAAAGAATCATCATCTTATGAATAATCTCAAAATTAGAAATGCATATTTCCTTCCCACTGCGTTGCAATAGGGGCTGGGATATTTATAATCGTTCACACTCTTTTCTCAAGAAGTTTGAAATTTATTTGAAGTATGCTTTATTCTTTGGTGTGTCTAAAAACTACTGCTTTGGGAAGAAGGACTGACTTATAAATAATTTTAAAAAATGATTCAAGTGGTGACATTTTAAATTTGAGGTCCTTGTTAAGCTATTTCAAAAAGGAACATAAGCATATTCATCATATGTTTTGGCTCCTTCTCATTCTATTCCTATTTCTTTCCATAATTAACTACCTTTCTTTTCATCCTTCTCCCCCTAAAGTTACTGAAGATTCCAGAGAGCTACTTACACTTAAGAAGTGACGATTTTTGAGGATACCAGTGTGTTTTCCTTTTTAGTGGTGAGATGCTCAGGAGAAGTTCTTGTTTGCTTGTTGCTAATATTTGTTGGAGTGGGTGAGGGTGGAGAATTGAGAAGCATAATTCAGTATATATAGCACACGGAAGGAGCTTAATGCTTCCCACAGGCATTAATTTTTGCTCATTTGTTTTTAGTAAATATTTAAAGAAAAAGAGTATGGCATATCCAGCAATAAGACATGGTAAATGCACAACTTGACTCTTCTCACATTAAATGTAGATCAGCAAGTGTCGTATTTGTGTGATTTTTACTGAGCTTGCGGAATTAAATCAGTCTACTCGGGGGAGAATGAGGTTAAAGATAGCAGAAGCAGAAGGCAGAGTTCTAGACCACAGTCGTGGACTGGACAGCTGTCCTGTCTCCTTGGTCCCCCTCCAAATTAGTATGT
The DNA here is from genome assembly GCA_004363575.1 of Solenodon paradoxus. Classification (NCBI taxonomy): domain Eukaryota; kingdom Metazoa; phylum Chordata; class Mammalia; order Eulipotyphla; family Solenodontidae; genus Solenodon; species Solenodon paradoxus. The sequence continues at coordinate 70,032 of RJWH01004180.1, read as the reverse complement.
AGAAATCCTAACCTCACGTACCCCAAAATTTGACTGTTTTTGGAGGCTATACCATTAAGGAAGTAATTAGGTGAAGCTGGATATTTCAGATGGGCCTGGACCCACACTTGCTGCAGCTTCATCTTAGACTTTTAGCCTCTTAGGACTCTGAGAATATGAACTTTCGTTGCAAGTCTCCCCATCTTGTTTTGTTAGGGAAGCGTTAGAAATGAACGCAGCCACCGACGTGAAGTGAAGTGAGACACAGAGCCACGTCAATACAAATGTGAATTTTAAGTTGTGTTTGTAGGTGGGGGGAGCAGACATGGAGGGTTGAAGCCACTGAGGCTTCAGACTTGAGTCTGACTTGGACCAGACGTATGACTTGAGAAAGCTGACCTTTCTGAGTTTTGAATTTGTCCTTCATGAAATGAGTTGATTGTGAGAATCACATGTGCAAATACCTAGAATAGAGGCCACTGATGGCTGTCCCATTGTGTCTGACCCCTGCCTCCTCCTTGGCCGTGTTAATGGGTCACTCAAGGTGGTGGACAGAGTAAAGTATGTGGAGCCCAACAGCTTTCTGACAGAAGGAGGGCACACGCCATCTCTGGGCATTCAGTTTTTGACTACAAAGACATGAGGGTTTGCAATGTATTGTTGGAGTCTAATCCAAGATATTTTCACTCTAAAATATTATGTTCTTAAGGAATTTAAGGAAATAAGTCTGATGAGAAGGTAAGGAAGAAGGTTTTGGCCAGTGTGTACTCAAATACTATGAAATAATGAGAAAAAAAGCATTGGCGAGGTTCATTTGACTGCCAGAGAGAGCGTCCCAGAATTAGACAGCAGGAATGGGGTGGGAAGGGAGAAGGAAGCTGAGGGTGGTTTTATTGACTGAAAAGGAAAGCTAGAGGTAGAGAACTATTACTGTTTTTTTAAACCAGTAGATATAATTTTTGTGAAATATTCTGATAAGTATGCGTATGATGAACAGGTGTGGAAAGAGGCAGAGGGCAGACAGAGCAAGGTTAAAGAGAGATGGGCCTGGTGATTGTCAAGGAGAAATGCCTGTGAAGACTGTATGGTAGAAATTATCAGGGGGTACGCACAATGGGTGAAGGAGAAGGGACCTCAAAGAGCTGCGAGTGAGTGTGGGAAGCCAGGCTGGCAGTTGCACCTGGCTGGTCACTGCTGAGATGCAAAGAGCTGAGTGACAACCAGGAAGGCCTGGTCTTTTCACTCATTTTCTTGTTGTGATTCATACTTGACCACTTCAGACATAGACAGGCTGACTGTCTAGAAATGCAAATGAGGATTTTTTTCCATTTCAAATTGAAGCTGCAGGTGGGAAATTTCCCAGGTGAGTGTCATGAGCCAAGTGTGTCTCTCGGAGGCTGGCAGAGCCGTTGGCAGGTGCCTGTCTACTCTGGTCAGAGTAGCCTTTCATTCTTCAGAATCTCTGGCATCTGGTGCAAATACTCGCTGTACCAGATTATAGGCACACTTTCACTGAAGATATCTGAATGTCCCTTCATTCTTTTATTTCTTACGTGATTGTTGGCATCTTAGGCAATGGGTTAAGACTTGTGAATGAAAAGATAAGTGGTGTCATTCGTCACCTCTTGGTCTAAGGGTAGACAGTCCTGCACAGGTACCTGGTTACAGATGATATGAGGTGTGTGTCTTACAGCTGCATTTAAAAACGGGAGACTTCTTTGCGAGAGCTCTTGGGTGGCTGGTCAACAATTCCTCACCCGAGGTGCTAATAAGCTGTGGAAGGTGATCTATAAGATGAGCATAGGAGAGTGGAGAAACAAGAACACAGCAAAGGACAGAAAACAGATCATTATTATCCACTAAGTGCCTGGCACTGGCTGGATAAATTCGTGGAAATTATGCCACTTACTGCTAAACACCGTGGATTCTAAGTTGTATTATATTCACTGCATAGGTGAAAAAAACAAGACTGGGAGAGAACACTCATTTCCTCAAGTCCCACAGCCACTTGGAGGCAGAAGCAGGATTTCAATGTGTGCCCACTACATCGTGTGGTTACCACTAAATGAGACAAATAAAGCGCAGGGGGAAGAGGAAGTGGGAAAGCATGGTTTTGCTGCCTGTGTGAAAATGAGTGTGTGACTCAGAGATTTCGGACAGCAGGGCTGAGGGCTTTGTGTATTCAAGGACTGTAAATATTTCAGTGACTAGATTCAGCAATTATTAACTCAACCACGGAAGCTTGCCAAAACCTGGGATAAGCTTTTCTTTTGAGTCGAGAGCTTTCACAGGCTCAAGAGCTCAGTGAGACCTCTGAATGAATTCCTCAGAAGACCAAGCACAGTCAGCTCCCACTGATTTGGGGGTTATCTGTTCTATAAACTAGCATGTGCAACACACAGAGAAGATTCAGAAGATGAGGAGAACTCTGTGAATATGCAAGAAGGTGTCATAAGCACAAATAATGCATCTCATGTACCATTTGTATTCCACTCAACATGCACTCAGGTTGTCCAACTGATTCATTTCATCTGGTTCCAAATTTCACATGAATAAAATAAGCTCTTCTGTGAAAAGCAACAGCTGACAAGAATGGCTTAGAAAGAAATAGAAAAAATTAACTGTAAGAACTCAAAGATCTCACCATCAATTCATGTGATGGCCAAAGAGTCTCAGTGAATCCAAGAGTTACCCTTGTAATCCAACCACACGAGGAAAAGACACTTTGAAGGTTAACTCAGAGTCATCAGTCTGATTCCAGGTTACTTTTCTAAGTAGGTAGGAAGTACATGGAAAATATTCAATTGTCTAAAATAACTAATACGAAAAATTGCCGTTACATAAAAGGGTAAGAACTCAGACATCTGGAAAATGTATTATGCAAGATGTGTATCTTAGATAATTGGGTGTATTAGCATGTGAGTATGAATTCTGATTTTCAACCTACAACTTTCACTGGAATAGGGGCCAGTGGCCCAGAGAAAACATCCTCCTGTTGCCCAAAGTGGGTAGAGGAGAAACCCCACTCTCTTTGGGACCTCCTGGGCCTGGTTCCTCACTTCCCATCGCAGATACAGAGCAGAGTGATAGGATAGAGAATTCCCCTGTTAACATTCACTTCCTCTTCTGACCTTAGATGAATGAATCTCAGGAAGTGGGGACAAGAGCTGTCTCGGGTCAGTCTCACTGCATACATGGTGTTCCCCAGGACTCAAGTGCGCACAGATTCCCTCCTACCACGTTCTACCTGCAAATACCGTAGCAGTAACTAAAAACAATGTTCTCTGTGTGTTAAGCAATCACACTGACAGCCTTTTGTTTTACTTCCTTGTTCTTACCATAATTCAGTAGTGCTGTGGTGCTGCGACTGATAAAAATGCAGAAGAAGTCTGCACCAGGGAGGGAAAAAGAGAGCTTGGAAAGTGCACAATAGATGATGAGTCTTCCCAAGATTGAGTCAAATGCCCAGCTTCTGAATGGGCATTTAAAATGTGAATTCAATGGTTTCTCCCTCTCGCTAACAGAAATGTTGACCCAAACTTCTACAAGGCTGTTCAATGGTCTTGAGAACGTGCATAGGCTGACTTTGTGGAATCATTGAATGCTGGTTGTGGACAAATGTCAAAGGTTCTAGAAGACCTGTGCAATTTCGAATGGTCTCTTATTTGAAAGAAGAGCCATTTCTCCAGTCGAGAGAAATCACCATTCTGTCGTCACAGTGGAGGTTTCAGTATCTGCAGACTCTCTGCAGAGTTTGTGTTTGTCAGAGTTTAACTCACTTTAGAGCTGGATGCCCTGGATAGTCTGACAGTTATAGTCTGATAGTTATAACGCTTTCTGAATAATGTTGCAGAAGAATAAAACAAAGTACAAAGGGTTGCGAGGAAATGGCGTATATATGTACATACAGAATTACTAAAAGCGTGTGAACGGGTGACAACTGCGATGGGTGAGCGCGGTGGTCAGGCTGTGGCTCCACACAGCTGCCAACGCTGACGGGAGACTTGAGTAGCTGTGACTTCCCCGGGAAACAAGTTCACAGACACTGCTCATCCTTCTGAGTCTGTTGGCAGTCTTTGTACTGGAACGAAATGTCAAGTATCTGTTAGCGATAAGTGAAAACGAAACTGTCTTCTCCCCACCCACCGGCGAGTGCCCTGTACCACGTCCATCCATCAAAGGGGATGTGAGACCCACATGGGGGACCCTGGAGGAAGGAAGTCATTTTCACAGGGACTTGAGCCTGGAGGAGACACCCTAGTCTCTTAAATAAATGTGTGCTTTTCCAAATGCAGTTGTGAACTATTATATTTTCAGTTCTCAGCTGGATATGTTTAGTCATTCATTCACCTATATTCTTACATCCAGTCTGCTGTTTATGAAACAATTTGAAGCAATTTGCATAAATACATGCAGCAAAGTATAATAAAATTACTGTATGTGAGTGAGAAAAGAGGACAAGAGAAAAGACTAGTATGAAAACTAACAGAGGTCTCGGAGGGAAGCTAACAGACCAGCTGTGTGTCGGAAGTTTCTAGACCTTTACTAGAGTATGACGACAAGATTTTAAGACTGTCAGTGCACACAGTAAGAGAAAATAAGGCACAGACTTACCTCTCCTGTTAAATAAAATAAGGAGATGACTGACTCTTTCTCTACTGAAACCCGACAGAAATTTCTCCCAGCGGCCTGTCTCCTGATGCTGCCTCGGGCGGCTCGGGTGCTAGAGAGGAACACAGCAGACTGGGTATCACAGGGCTGTGTTTACTTCTCCCAGAATGACGCCGTGGCACCAGCACAGTCGGTTCCTGGTTGAGTCCTCTTCGCGGCCTGCGGAAGGTTGTGCTCTTCCATGCCTGCGCACAGCGGGTGGGAGGAGAGCGAGATCTCTCTCTTTTCTCCATCTTCTTTCCTGAGGGCACTCATCCCATCATGAAATCTCCACTCTTCTGACCTGATGACGCCGTCATCGCTGGGATCAGCGCTTTGATAGATGGATTTGGGAGGACGCAGTTCAGTCTACAGCAATGCTGCGCCGTGTAAGGAAATAGTGTTTTACCAGTTTCCTTGCCCATAATTTCTCAGTGTAAACCAGGGATGTGTATTTCTGCTGGCCCAGTTTAGTGAAGGCATGGACTTTAAAATAGCTGGTGTCATTTTTCTGACCTTTCGGAGGTATAAAGCATCATTATTGACTTTTCTCTATCTTTTACGCTGCTTCCTGGAGGTACTTATTCTTGAAAATGTAGATGAGTGATGGTTAGTTTTAAATGTCACGGGCCAGTTTAAGACTGATGAAAGCTATAAGGCACACACAAGTTAAATTCTGCATTTAATTTCAGGGTAGCACAGATGTCCTGAAGTATCAGCACTGAGTAGGCAGCTTGAATATAGAGTAATAGATATGTGGGCCCACATTTATACAGATATTGTTTATTGTAACTGAGACTCTGACATGGATGGTGGAACAGCTGGTTGGATTTAATGCTCCTGGCAGGCGTGGGAATGCTGCTATTTTATGCTGCAGATTAAACAAATGATTTAATAGCCCAGCGACCAGGGAACCTGCAGGCACATTGAATAAAATACAATGCCAATGTCTCTGGCTGGAGCGGGGCCTGGATCACACCCCCTCAGTTCTTCTGCCCAAGATGCTCACGGCCTTTGGAGAACATCAGGCATCTCTGACTGCCAGCATCTCATGCCCCGGGCGAGAGCCCCCAAAAGTCACCCCTACTGTCCTCCCCCATCAGTCTTTTGACACCGGGCTGCTGTGCAAGGGGTGAGACCCAGGATGGATCCAGACTTTCCGGCCTGAAGCATATGCAATGTAGGGAAATAAAATACAATTTCAAGGAGAATTACAGGGAACAACGTTTACAAGACATGACAGCCATGACATTACATTTCAAATTTTAAAAAGCTGACAAAATACCAGAAATAGCCCATTACCCAGAATATGATTGTTTTAAAACTCACTGCCTGAAATACCTCTACTTTGGCTCTACCTTTTTAGCTGCACTTTTGGATTGCCTCTTCATATGACAGTGACTTTGCAAGGTCCTTCTCGGAAGAGAATGAGAAAGATGGCCCAATGTGTCCCCTTGCATGAGTTGATTTTCTTTTTTGTTGATTGTTTAGAAACACCTCTTTGGGTTTCATAGCTCATCTGTGACCAGGCACTTTTTGTTGATTTTTCTCTTATGTTTCCTTGAACCATAAGCTTTGAAATGTGGGATGATGTGCCCCCCAAACTTGTCTCTGGTTCTATTCATTAAATGGCTTGTTTCTCCCCACGACCCATAGACACGGGGGACAATCTTCATTCGTATTGTAATACAACCTCTGACTGGGCGCCTTCGGGTTCCTGTGACAAGTGAATTTTCAATGGGAGGCAGAGTGTTATGGGAAGTTTCTACGACCCTTGAACAGTTGGTGATGATGTCACTTACGCAGCACAGGTATGTCCCATGAGAGATCCAGAAGACACAGCCACCTCTAAGAATTCTGAGGCCACAGCTGGTCCTCACACAGCCCCTTTCTGCTTTCTTCCCTCTCACCTGCTCTATGGGCAGCCTTCCCGGTGGGAGCTGCCTTTACCGCTGTGCCATAGCACTTTCCACAGCACTTAGATTGCAGGCTAGGAAAACAAAGCCAAGTAGAAAGAAGAAGAACATTTTTTTTCACCCCGTCTCAGAGTGCAAATATCTGCAAGCTTGTCAATATGGGGAATGTAAATGCTTTTCTGGAAGGACATCCCACTTGCAGGCCTGTGGTCTTACCTAGGCCCTGAAAAGGCAGGCATCTCTGAACATACCCGCCTAGGATCAGCAAGAGAAAGGGGTCCCTTAGAGCACTTTGGAATCCCTTTTCACTCCAGAAAGGAGGGGGTCCAAGGTCACAGACACCTAGACCGCAGAATGCAAAGACAGCGACATTATTTGGAAAATCTAAAGCAGACTGAACCATATTTGAATCAAACCGTAAAATCCTTAATGCAGCTCACGCAGAGTACTGGAGGCGATTAATACGGCTTTAGAGAAAGTGGCTCTGGGAAGTCCGAGTTCACTTGCTTTGTGGGTTGTAAGCCATTTAGATGCAGAGCTGAGTCTAACAAAGATGCTGACATTGGGTTCCGAGCATTTAGTCTGCAGCTTTCTTTTCAAGGGTCGTGTCAAGGCAGCTTCTCCACTGAAGTCCCTCCTAGCTCCCAACAATAAAAGCTGTTCTTTTCCAACACGAGGTTCCAACTTTAGTACCTATGGGGAGGCGCGTGTGTGGACTTAAGTGAGTTAAGTTACTACGAGGAAATGTCTTCCTCTTCAGGGCCCTTGGGGAGTATATGTTTACGATAAACTAGAGTGCTTTTGGGTTTGTTTTTTTTTGCGGGGGGTAGAGTATCTTCTTTGCTAGTCTGTTAAAGAAAAATAAAAGCCATTTCTCTTAATACTTACATGGAAAATATTTCCAGAAACTCGCTTGAGGAATCTGTTCAGTCTAAAATTTCCTCTCTTGAACCTTACCTATAAAGGCTACCCTCTGCACTTCATGTGCAGTGGCGATGGAGAGCAGGTGTCCCTCCCTCCCGGAGGGCGCGCAGCCGCCACGGTGGTGGGCAGGACGCCCGCTCAGCACGCGCCTGAACAGGAGGCGTGGACAGGAAGCCGCTCTCCGTTGGCGTCAACTGATTCACACCCCTGCTGGAAGCGGGATTTCAGCTTTGTGGGAATACACCAACTGGAGAAATTTTATAAGTTATTCAAGCGTAGAAGTCCTGAGTTTTGGAAAAACAGAAGCATATAGATTCACAGTTTTCATAGTATTTGTTAAAATCAAAGGACCCTTTCCTTGAATGAAAGGATGCCTAGTGGCCGGTTTAGGATGGGGCTGCCCGGCCCCCTGGTCTCAGCCTCCGACCTCTCCACCCACATGCACCCGTGTGCTGCTGGACACAGGCTTCAGGACACTCTTTTAGGAGGCTAACACTGACCACAGTATTGTAAGGCAGGACCCAGTCCCCACCTTTCCGTGAAAGCAAGAGAATCTCCGGAGCACTTCTGGGGTGAAATATCGAGAAAAGAGAGTCGCTGGGGTCCTCTTTTCCTCTGTGTGTATGTGTTGCTGTGAGCCTCCCTCGGAATTGTCCCCCTCTATTAAAACAAGGCGAGACCCTTGACTGTAAATAATTATGTTGTTATTATCGAAGGGATATTGCATTTTGACAATGACTTATTTTGAAGTATTCATACTAGTATTTTACATTTGCAGCTAGCATATAGGTTTATTAAAAGCCCCCCTCTTTTTTCTCCATTTACAGTTGATTCCCTTCATCCCATTTCCCCCAGCCCTCCTGCATCACTTTTGTTTCCCCGATTTGCCTTTTTGTCTCTTTAAAGAACGGTCCTTCCATTCCTGCTGTTTTCTTTGAGTTTGCATCACTTTCAGTTGAATTAACTGGCCACAGGCTGCTTCCTCTATGAGCAAATAGAAATGTCCTCTTGATTCGAGACTATGTGATTGACCAATAGCTCCTGGAATGCTTGGGCAGTTAAGTTAACTGCAGGCTTGAATTCGGTTGACGTTCTGTGAAGACATTTTGGGGGCAGCTTGAAAAATGACTGGTTCAAAGGGGAGGTGGAGACGAATTCTCATTGGAATATATTTTCTAACATGTCTTCCAGTTCTTTTTCTAAGTTTTTAAAATAAGCTCTCTGAAATTAGCCCCATAACCCCGAGTCCTATTTTTTCCGGTGAATTTCGAGCTGATTGCTATTTGCCTTCTGCTCTGTGTGAACCATTTCCTCCACAGGGACGCAGACACGGCAGGAAGCTTGTGAGGTTGTGCGCCGCTGAGCTGGGTCTCACGGCCTTGCTCTCAGAAGCTCACGTGTTCTCTGTGCTGGCTTCAAACACCGAGATGTACGTGTGGGCCCTCAAAGCATCCTGCACCCGAGGGCGCCTGCTAACAGCTGAGATGAGAAAGAGCGCTCTCCGTGCGTTCCGGCTCCTCGGGGCGCGGCCGCAAAGCCCACCTGAGCCTGACGCCCTTAGTCCAGTGGCAGGGTCTCTGCTGTGCGACAGCGTCTACCTGTGACCCGCTAGGCGGCTCAGATATTAGTGGTCACCCGTCCACATGGAGTGCTGACATCAGACCCGGTGGACGTAGAGCCATCGGACGGCCCTTGTTACCTTCCGCGCTGAAAAACCAGTAGAAGAAAACGGAGCAGGAACGACGCAGGTTAAGAATGGGTGTCTCTGGATTTTGCATAACTTTTATTATAACTCTTTTTTGCATTTTTAAATTTACAATAATGCAATTATATATATATATATGTACATATTGAATGAGAATTTTATTCCTGTTTCTACTGTTTACAAAGTCACACTCATTTTAAGACCCTGCAACGGCACCTCGGTCTGTGGACATTGCACAGCGCGCCCCGCACACAGTCCCGATGTCCGTGGCCACCACCTCGCTCCTCTCCTGCCCTCCCCGTCCCACCCGCCGGCAGCCATCGTCTTGGTGCTTTTGAATACCAGCAATTTTATTTTCTATAAAGGAGCTGAGGCACTGCAGCCGTGGTCAGAGCCCAGCTTGCGGAGTAGCATGGTGGGCAGGACCTGGAGACCCTGGCCGCTCTCAACTCGCGACACAGGCAGCGTGTCACGCGCATCTCCCCGGTGAGGTGCACATGCGCGGCTGGGGTGACGAGCTAGGAGGCTGCGCCCTGCAGGAGGGCTTAACACCTGGAGGGAGATGCCAGACCAGTTGGGAAGGGACAGCAGGCGGCGTGAGATGCTGCACCAGGCTCCATCCTGTGCAGAAGGAGGCCCCTTGCCCCTTCTTCTGCTTCGTGGCCCTTGAGCCTTTACCTGCACCCCTGGGCTGGCAGGCACTCAGCGTTCTTGCTGGAATGCACGCTTTGGTCCAGGAGAGCTGCAGGGAGACTGTCCCTGGTGCAGGTGGGGCCATGGACGGCCTCTAGCCTCGGGGATGCTGGGCACGTGGTGGACCTTTCTGGAAGAGGCGACTGGCCCGTGAGAAGCAGAGCAGGGAGCAGCAGAAGCCAGAGTGGACACTGGTGAAACGTCTTTGCTTCCCTCCTGCCCCACACCCTTCCCAGGCCCCGATGCTCCGGCCGCCCCCTGGGCCCCGGGCCCTAAGCGGCACACCATTGAGACTGTCCCCCGCGTCTGTGCTGATCACCCCAGAACGCTCGCAGCGCCTCCACCCTCAGGACGCAGCAGGCTCCGCTCACACTGTGGCCGCCACTCTCGCGTGGGGTCCTAGGAGGCGCCCAACCCATCCGCAGCCTTAGACTGCAGCCTGACCATGACTGTCGTGTGATGTCGCAGCAGGGCCACCTGGCTGCCGAGGCTCTCCGTGTGGCCTGACGGCTTCAGAAAGGACTCAGAAGCACGACAGGTGCATGGCAGGGGTCGGGGACCCTGCGGAGGGGCTCGGTTTTCCTTCGGTGGCCGTGGGTGAAGCATCAGAAGTTGCTGAGCTGTGGGGAGGGCCCGGGAGGGATGGAGCCCCGAGGAGCTGAGATACCAGGCAGCACCTGGGAGGCCAGCGTGAGGACACAGGGCCTTGGCCCAGGCCCTGCTCTGCTGTCCCCTCCTGTCCTACCCCTCTTCCAGAGACTCTGACTTTCAGAGGGACACCAAGTGTCACTGCGAAGCCCCCATCCAAGCGAAGATCAGAAACAGGTGTATGTGGGGGCCTGGGTTTGGCAGCCTCCCCGCGGGGTGTCAGCTGGCCCCAGGGAAAGGACGCCTGTCTGCGCAGCAGAGCCCAGGCCTGTGTTGTCGCCTGTGACGAGGGAGTAAAGGTCAGGCCAGTTCATGGGCGTGCAAGGGAAGGACGGGGTGACAGCCCCTGCACATGCGGGTGAATGAAGTTCGGACCTGAGTCCCTCACGCGATTCTTCCCATTGTGCCTGTTTGGGTGACACCTGACTTATTTTTTACTCTTTTTTAATAAAAACCTCACAGCTGAGACATTTTTCATCACTCTTCCTGTGTGGCTACAATTTATACATTCAAAGTACAATCGTCAGGTGTAATCCTTTCCTGGGTCTGCCCTGGAAAATGAATTCAAACAAACAACGAGAATAATGGTTTTCCTGCACCTAAAATAGAGATCGTGTTTTCCTGCAAGGGGGTGAGTAGTATGCCAATTCCAGAGAAAGTCATACATCCTTTAGAACTCTGTGAAAGTTTACAAGAGGTTCTGTTCCTTCTGGTGTTTTCAGGATTCTGTCTCTGCTTCTTTACAAACTTAGCACTGGACAGGACAACGAAAGGACACTCACTTTTCAGTCATTTGCAATTATCTTTTACTGTGAAATGAGATGCCTGAATCACTGTGTCAGGGAGATCGTGCATGACTGAGAGAGTAAATGGATTTGGACCGGTCATCTCAGCTGCTGTCTTTCTGAGGGTGACGAAGTGGGTCTTATCACTCAATGGAAAATGCATCCTATTTCTTCCAGGGTTTTCCAAACTCAGAATGTCTTAGAGTCTGTCTGAGTCTAAGTCCTACCTAGTGAGGCATCTGTGTCACCCTTACCTGCACAGGGGGGCTGTGTTTTCATGTCATCATTGCTAAAAAAGTTGTCTGGCTTCTCCCCCATCAGTGCTCTTGACTTGCAGTTTGGGACAACCTGCTTATGCGTTTTCTGACTATAATGTCTACTTAAAGACTCATGCTGTTGGTTGTGAATCAAGTTACATAATGATTCCCCCAGTTTTTCTTGACTTGAACCTAAACTAAAGAAGTTAGATTGTGTGGCTCTTGGCTAAGATATCTAAGAGTAAAAATACAGTGATTTACTATACTGCGGAGTTCTCGTACAAGTGGTGATTCCTGTGTCCTAAAAGCGATGCTGTGCTCACCGATTTGAGATGCAGAACAAGCGACATGATGTCTTGTTCCAGGAGGAAGGTGTAGCAGATTGACATGCACATGAGCAAAACCAGCTATTTGGGCTCCATGGGGTCTGATATGCATCTCCTTTTGCATCGTTGCTGACTGAACTTTCATAATGTCAAGTCATTGTAGCTGAAAGTGTTTAGATAAAACCTAATATCGCCTTGCCTTGTAATTTAGCCTACAGTGACAATTCTCAGGCACGCAGTTTGGACAATGGGGAAAGTAGGCTGTAGAAAGAAAGGTGAGATTTGTTTGACATGAAACTTGAGTGCTTCTTACTCTCATATGATAGTCACAGTATCCTTGTGCTTAAATTTTGGACACAGGAGTAGTCTTACAGCTTATATGAGGTAAATTTGTATTCAAAAAGAAAAGATGATGAAAAATATCTACTTCAGGGGTCTGGAAATGCTCAAAAATTATTCCATGTGAATTAATGGTAGCAGTGTTCTCAGAACAAAACAGAATACCAGATCATATCAAAGACAAATGCTCTACTTTTGGATAGTGGGGGAAACTCTATGCCACACATATGATGACCCAGGTAGAACTGACTAATTCTTTGCAAGATACAATCTACTAAAACTTAGAAAAGAAGAAATAGATGTTCTGAATAGATCTATATCTGTTGAAGATATTGAATCAATATTAATAACTTTTCAGAATAGGAAGCACTAGACCCAGATGGGTTCACAGGTGAATTTTACCAAGCACTGAAAGAAAAATTACAATAACTTTCTACCATCTCTTTCAGAGAATAGGAGCAGAGGGAGTACTTAATTCATTCCATTAGCCCATTATTCTCTTATTGCCAAAATCAGACAAATCCATCACAAGGAAAAATAATCCTTACAAATCAACACCTCTCATAAAAATAGAAGCAAAAATTTCCAACAAAATATTAGCAAATGGAATCCAAAACACTTAAAAATTATATAGCATGATTTAGTTAGACTTATCTCAGGTATGCAAGACTAGTTCAGCATTTAAAAAGAAATTATAGTCGTATATTGCTTAATGATGTTTCATTAAATGATGGGCCACATTTTATTGGTGATCTGAATAGGCTATATCATATTTGTCATATAGATAGGTGTGCTGTAACTGTATAATCAAGGCTTATGTAATTACACTCTAAGAAGTTTTCTCAATGGTAAAAATCACTCAACAATGCATTTCTCAGGATGTATCTCCATCATTAAACAACATACTGTGTAGCATAATCCATAACATCAACCAACTAAAAATGAAAACTCACATAATTATGTCAATAAGTCAAGAACAAGCATTTGACAAACTCCATCCATCACTTGTCCGTGATAAAAATTCTCAGCAAACTAAGACAAACAGGGAACTTTCTCAAATTGATAAAGACTATCAAAAAAACCTATTGCTAACATATTTAATGGTGCTAAACTCAAAGATTTCATACTAAGACCAGGTACAAGGCAAAGATGTCCTTTCACAACCCCTTTTCAACATCATACTAGAAGTACTAGCCAATGAATAAGGCAATAAAATAAAATAAAATACATACAGACTGGGAACTGTTTTTGTTTGATGACGACCTAATCATCTGTGTAGAATATCTGAAGTACAAACAACAGAATCCTGGAAATAATCAGCCATTATAGCAATATTGCTGGATACAAAGTCAATGTATAAAAGTCAGTTGCTCTTCTATGTGCCAACAATGTACAAATGGAATTTAAAATTAAAAACACAGTACACTTACATTAGCACTCCAAAAAGGAAATATTTAGGTATGCTATCTATCTATCTGTCATCTGTAAAAGAAAAAAAAATCCTGACAAATGAAATCAAAGAACTAAAAATGTGGAGAGACATTACATGCTCATGAATAGTCTCAATGTTGTCGATGTGCCTGTTTTTGATAGTTCACCTACAGATTCAATATAGTCCCAACCTGAATCCCAGCAATTTATGTTATAGATATCAACAAATATATTATAAAATTATATTTTGAGAAGAAATATATTTTAGAAGAGCCAACACAAAATGAAGAACAAAGCTGGAGGATTGATGCGACCCAATTCAAAATTTACTATAAAGCTCCAAAATCAAGACCACGTGGTATTCTCAAAGAATAGACAATAGATCACTGGAACAGAATATAGATTCCCTGAAATGTAGTCAGTTGATTTTTGACAAAGGAGGAAAATCAATACACTGCAGCAAAGACTCTTCTCAACATATGATGCTGGAACGATTGGACACCTTCATGCAAAAAAAAAAGGAATCTAGATTCAGACCTTATACTCTTCTAAAATGAACTCAAAATGGAGCAAAGACTTAAATTTAACCCACAAACTATAGAAAACTTGGAAGATAACACAAGAGAAGACCTAGATGACTTGTGTATTGTGATGCTTTGTTAGATACAGCCTCGGGGACAAAGAACAAGAAGTAACTGATAAATTGGAGTCCATTAAAATTGGAGAACAAGACAGAGACAGAAAATATTTACAAAAGACATAACTGAGAGAAAGGACTGCTATCCAAAATATACAAAAATTCTTATAGCTCAACAATAAGAAAACAATTCAATTAAATAAATGGGCTATAGATCTTACATATATATATATATATCATATATACATATATAACAGACACCCAACAAAGAAAATATGCAGATGGTGAATAAACATATAAAACATATCCCATATCATGTGTCATTAGGGAAATGCAAATTGAAAAATGTGACACCACTAAACATCCATTAGAATGTCCAAAATTTGGAATATTGACAACACCGTGTCAGAGAAGATGTGGAGAAACAGGAATTCTCATGTGTTCACGGTAGGAATGAGAAATGGTACAGCCTCTTTGAAAGTCAGTTCAGACGTTTCTTAAAAAACAAGATATTCTCTTACCATATGATTTAGAGATCTTATTTCTTAGTCTTTACCCAAAGGAGCTGAAAACTTATGTCCACAAAAAATTTATACATGAATATTTATAGTAGCTTCCTTTGTAATTCCCAAACTTGGAAGCAAACAAAATGCCCTTCAGTAGATGAAGGAATAGACTATTATGGTTCATTCCGACAATGAAATATTCTTTAGTGCTAAAAAGAAATGAGCTCTTAGGCAATCATGAGACATGGAAGAACCTTACTGCCTATTGTGAAATGAAGTCAATTTGAGAAGGCAAAATACTATACATTTCCTACTGTGTAACATCCTGAAAAAAGCAAAACTATGGAGCTAATAAAAACAAATGGTGGCTGGGATGGAGTGAGAAGAACAGGCAGAGCACTGAATACTTTTAGGGCTGGAATATCATGTATGGTATTACAGTGATGGTCATGAGTCATACACTTGTCCATGCACAGAATGCACAGCACCAAGAGCGAACCCTAAGGTAAGCTGTGGACTTTGGGTGACTATGATGAGTCTGTGATGATGTGAGCCCATGTAGATTCAGCCTTGTGCACATACACACATGCATGTAAACAATGCACGTTTCTGGTGAGTGAGGCTGACCAGAGGCTAGGGGACATCTCTGTACTTTCCTCTTAACTTTACTGGAAACCTAAAACTGTTGTAAAATATGAGGTCTGTACTAAATTTTTTTAGTCTATGGTGCAGGTAATAAGTGGAATTATTATTACTAAAATTCCAGGAAAAAAGATGGTATTTCTAAATTCATGTGTACATTCTTCAAGGTATCTAAAAGTGAAGTAAAAATGTATCTTGAGGAATGTGGAAAGAGATTAGAACATCATTTGAATTTATCTTTTAGAAAATCTTGATTCTAAGAAGCTCAGTTTAATAGTTTCCTGCCAGTTTTCTCTCCACACCTTTCCTATGAGACAACATGTTCTGTTTCATTTTCCTGAGAGGCACCAACCATGAGGAGGAACCAATCATGAGGAGCACATTAAACTTTGCTGCTGCTTCTTGGGATGGGTATGGTGGCAATCTGACTTGGTCCTAGGCAGTTAAGTCTAAGCAGAAATGTTCTGACCACTTGCTGATGTTTTTTTTCTTATACAGATCAGAGACGACAGAACAGGAGGGAAGCAGCTCATAGATTTGGGTATGTAATTGAAAATTCTTCAAAATTAATTCTTTCTTTCATGATATTTATGACCTGAAAAGGTAGCATTTTGTTATTCTGATATGAGAACCAACTTGAAGTTACTAGGCTAGGATTATACAGAGCGAAGCTGATAGTATTGATAGATACGCCAAGTAAATTTGGTTCTCTGAATTTTCCTTGAGCATGGATTATTGATTCTGATGACTTTTCAATGGGAAAATTGTTAAACAAAGCAATTTATTTATGGAATTATCTTTTTTGACCCTTTCTGTGAGGAGGCTACACCATAACTCTCAAAACATCATACAACTCTAATTGTGTCAAGGATCTGTTTTATCAGCCACTCTGCGTTGCAATGAGTAAATATAAATGGAATGCTCTAGAAAACGGGACATTCAGTGATCTAAATTTACCAGTGATGGAAATCAAATATTTATACTTAATAATCACAAAAGTAAAACAGTCTTACATGTTCTCACCTCTAAATTTCATCACTAATGATTTCCATAAGACTGCAGTTCTCTGAATATGTATTTCTTCCCATTATTCCTTTGACTTTCTATTTATAAAATGGTTTAGAAAAGGATGTGTATTAGCGTCTGACTGAGACACCCACCTCTTGTCTATATGAACTCTTTTAAAAGCTGAAATACACTTCTGCAGATACTGGGCACACAAGGGCAGCATTCTTCCATAGCTCTTTTTGAAGGACACATTTTTGGGGTGACTACATGGGAGATCTAAATTCTAGTGACATTGCTGAAGATCTTAGTATATTAATTCCAGTGCTGTTACTTTCCCATGAGTCAAGCAACAGTGAAAATGATCACAATTTCCACAGTATATACTTTCTACCACTTCCAATGATATTTTGCACCTTTTATTAAGACATTATTAGTCATGACTCGAGTTATTACTATGCCTTTTGGTGACCGTCGTCCTTCTCTTTTTCCTTCTGTGGTTATGAAAACCACTACCCTGAATATCCGCTGACCAAAAAATTGGTTTGATTATGTACTTCAGTCATGCAGATGTACTCAGATGACACATTTCTCTTATTTCGGCACGTGTCACTAGGGATATGAACTTATCGATGTGTCAGTTTGTATGGCTCCATCAAGGTGATGCCCCTGCCTTCTATGGTCAAGGATGCTTTATTGACCACACATCTGATATTTTGTTGAGGAATTTTAAGTGATTTTTTTTTTCATACTCATGCTTTACAAAATTGGTTATCCTAAAGTATTGACGAAAATGAGTGTTTTAACCATCCTCAAAAGTTGTCAAGTTTTTTTTCTAGTTGAACACTTCTAGCCGCAGATTACTGGCTTCCCTATCATAAAAGTTATCTAGAAAGAGCCTGGCTTGTTAACAGAAAAGATGTGTCATAAGGTAACCCTGCATGATGGAAAGACTAGGTTAGATGAACTTGACAATCTTTGGTTATAGAAGACTTGACATTTCTCATGTAAGATGCTGCATGGCTATGTCACCAATGACCACACTGGGTTATTTGAGTATTTTTATGGATTTTAGAAATTCCGGCCTTGGGTAACATCAGGGGCATAGCACTGCATTGAAAAGAACAGGCTCTGAACTCGATTGGCCTGCATCTGAATCTTGGCTCTGACACCGCTGTGTAACCTTAACGATATGACTTAACCCTTGTGGCGTCACTTGCTCTCCTTTTGACTGGAGATAGTGATACCCTTGTAAAGGTGCAGAAATTACTGAGCTGATATGACTGTAACTCTCAGAATGATATTTGTAACTAGGCACTAATAAGTGTTAGTTATGATGGTGATGAATGATGTTATCATTAGCTAAGGCATCTATGCGTCTTGGAGATTTTCATACATTGTCACTAATCCCCAAACTTATGGCTGTAAGAGTGGAGTGCCTCTGAAAGTGATTTCTATGAACCTCTATGAGTCCTAGAAACCTATTTCTCCAGTGTCCTATGTGTTGTTTTGCTTTCCCCTGCCCCAGCATGATAGCAAACTCAGCTCCTCACTGCCTTCCATCACACATACATTGTGGGTGTCACTTCTGTCTGCTCTTGCCTCATTTTCCAGATTCACTGTCCTCCTCTTCTCATCGTCTCATGGGGGTCATTCTGCATTCATTTAAATATTTCTGGCTCTGAGATTTCACAACAAAGGAAAAACAGAGCATATGATAAAAAAAAGAAAGTACAAATAAGACAATCTGTTAAAAATGTTATGTAGTTTTTATATTCTTAGCTCACATTAATTTTGCAATAATCCTTCACTGGAGGTGGAGTTCTTTTTAATGCAAAGTCATAGTATGGTATAGGTATATAGTATGGTATAGTATAGGATGGTATTTTTCTTGCAAAGCTAGATGTTTATTTCAGAGAAAATCTTGACCACGTGTGAGGATAATGATGTGTCCTCAGCTCTATGCAAAAGGCTACACTTTGCTCTCCCTTGTCCAGTGTCTTCAGCATTAAGGAAGATCCCACTCAAGTGTCAGGCTGCTGCGTTAGGCATAGTTCTTAGATTGAGAATGTGGAATGGGAGCACACAACTCCTATGTAATTCTCACTCACGTGTGCCTACATATCTGGATGCATGATTATTTTGAGCTCTTCACAGAATTTTTTTCTCACTGTTTAAGAGAGTGGTAAAATGCACATACCATAAACTTTGCCATCAGAAGCTGCATCAGTGTATAGTCAGCGATGTCAGTAGTTCATAGGTGTGTGTCTGTCACAGCCATGCACACTACAGTGCTGCTTCTTCTAGGACTGAACTTCATCCATGAAACAGCAACTCCCATCCTGCCCCTCCAGTGTCTGGAAGGCACATGGTACTTTCTTCTGTATGACTGACTACTCTAAGTCCTCCCCAGAAGTTCTCCCACAGCCTTGTCTCTGGTGCAATGGCTCACTACACTTGGCGTAGTATCCTTGTTTCATCCATGCTGTAGCATATTGTAGAACTTTCTTCTTTTTTAAGGCTGAATAATATTCCATTTTGTGTATACCATGTTTTGCTTATTCATTCATCTGTTGGTAAACAATGGGTTGTTTCCACATTTTAACATTTGTGAAGAATGCTGCTAAGAACATGGATGCACAGAAATCACTTTGAGACCCTACTTTCCATTCTTTTGTTGCATATCTGGTAGGCAAATTGATAATATGGTAATCTCATTTTTAGAGGAATAGGCATACAGCTTTCCACAATGTATCATTTTATATTCACCCAACAGTCTTCACAGAATTCTTAAGTACAGAATATTGTCTAATTATTTTGAAATATTCCTGCTGGGCAGTGAGTAATGTGAAGTTTTATAAATATATATTTTGGACACAAGGTTATATTTTTCTTATTTTTTTTCTCTCCATGCTTATGAGAATTATGCTCTAAAGCTCACTTAATGTTAATTTATGTTACCAGGTGATTCAGTGTCATTAGACTTTTTCCAGAACAGAAACTTATGGCTGAGTCTCATACTTCAAATGGAAAAATAAGTTGGACTCCAAGGATTTCTTGGCTTATTTTAAAATAAACTCTGTGTTAAAATTCTGTTTGCTGGCAGTAAAACAATAGATGGCTACATATGTTTTCTTCTTGAAGTCTCATCAGTTTTTTCTCAAAATTTACCAGTGTGAACAGGAATGGGACAACCAGATTGCAAAGAGAGAATTTAGTTGAATAAAATCCTCTATAGAGTTTATCCTTTGAAAAGAAGCTTCAGGAGTGTAGGTTCAAATTATCAAGGGGACAAGTTAACATATGAGCTTTTTACTGATTAATAATATTTATGTTTTCTTATATTTTGGTTCAAAAATATGGGTATAGATTTCTAAGGGAGAGAATCCAATTCCAAAATGATAGATATTATCTAAAAATCTCAAAGTCTCGAGTTTATTTCCACAAATTGAAAGGCATGTTCCCAGAAAATGTTCTATATTCATCATTTCTAGAAAGTGAGGAAAGGAGGTAGAGAGGAATAAACTTACTCAGAAAATGTTTCTTGGTACCAAACATTTCATTTTCACTTCATTTATTATACTCATCTGAAATAGCAGTGTCCTTCCTTATAAAGTCACCTTCCAAGTAAAATGTTCTGGAAGATACTAACTACCTTGGGTATGTCAGTCTGCACAGGGAAAAGTATACATAATTTAAATGTATAAAAGACTTTTGCTAATGATTTCCTAAGTTAGGCTAGGTGTGCTGGCAAATTAACCTTGAGATCTCAGGCAACAAAGCGAACGTCTGTTACTTGTTCACCCCGCAAGGTCAGTGCTGAGTAGGGGTGGGCCGCCTTCTGCTGCGTGGTCGCTCAGGGGTTCGAGATGGTGGAAGCTCCGGCATCGGTGCCACCACCGGTGACTTGAAGGTCTGCATGACTGGGAGCGTGGAGGCCCTCCCGCACTGCTCCAGCCTGGGCGTGGTGAGCGCTGCACTCGCGCCCACTGGCCGGCTCCAGTCACTGGCTTCCCGAACCATGTGGGATTGGAGGTCTTCCCGGGGCCCGGGGACAGAGAAACACCAGATACAGCGGGTACCAGGGCGTCCTTGGTGAATTTTTCTGGAAATTCTTTTATTAGGCATTTCTAATCCTTCATCCTGCACGTTTGCAATGCCTTATGTTTTGCAATTGAACTGATCGTAATCAATTTAAATTAATTTCACGTTTTCTTTGCTGACTTTAGGCAGAAATAAATAAAACAAGACTTACTGGAAAGAATTTATATGAGTATAGATACAATCAATAGTGGAAATAAGTCTGATGAAAAAATATATCCATATATCCATATATCTATGCCTTTATTTATATCATTATTAATTTTTAATAAGACTATGACTTTGCATTAAAAAGAACTCCACCTCCAGTGAAGGATTATTGCAAAATTAATGTGAGCTAGGAATATAAAAACTATATAACATTTTTAACAGATTGTCTTATTTGTACTTTGTTTTTTTTTTATCATATGCTCTGTTTTTCCTGAATATCCATATCCTGTGTTTTATAGCTTACGACTTACTCCTTACGTTTTCTTTTTCAGTTTATTGAAGTCTTTTGCTAAGTAATATTTTCTCGTAGGACACGCAAGGAATAAACATTGACTGAGAATGTTTTCATTTTAGCCTCAGGATTGACTGTGTGCTTGCAATACAGAATTTTAATTATAAACTTATTTTCACCTCCAATTTTAAAGGCATTTCTGTAATACCTTTTATCGTCTCATGTTGTGTTTGATACATCTGCTGTCATTATTTTTTTTCTCTCTTTGTAGATAATAACTTCTTGTCCACCAGGAAACTGTGAGAATTTTCGCCTAACTTTGGGAATCTGAGACTTTGGACATATGCGGGTGTACCTGCCTTCAGTCTCTCTGCTTTTTGTGGCACGAAGGTTCCTTGTCTCCCCTCTGGGCTCTGCTGCCCACTGTTTCTGTTTCCTTCCCCATTCTTTCCACCAGCTCACCAAGATGGCGCCAGCGTCTCCAGGCCTCCATTGCTCTTTCTGCCAAAGTCCCCGGAAAAAGGCTGAATCTGTTTTCCCAAAACTTCAGGCAGAATTTCCTGATGAGCCTGACTTGGTTCAATGTACTGTTTTCTGAATCAGTGCTTGTGGCATCCACTTCTGATGCCTCGACAGCCTTGGCCATTCTGGTCCAAGACTCAGTCATGTCTTCCCTGCCTTCCTGCATAGACTCTTAACTGGCTTCAGTTGATGTCTTTGCTTCCCTTGGGTTGTTCTCACTGTTGGCGCCAGTACTGCTCATGTGCTGGTCAGGTCAGCCTTCAAAGTGTGTCTGTTCTGCTTCAAGAAGAGCTGAAGTCTTCAGCAGTGAGAGGCCACCCACGATCTGCATGCTCTCGCCTTGCCCTCAGCCTCGTTTCCTACTGCTCTCCAGTCGTCGCTCACTCTGCCCGGCCATGCTGGCTTCCAAGTGTGTCATGCGCCTGCTGGACACTCACTGCTGGCTCCACCCCAGGCTGGACTCCTCCCCACGGGGGAATCTGCCCCTCTCTCAGGAGTTTGCTCAACTGTCAGCAGTCTAGTGAGACGTTCCTGTTCGCCCATTTCAATTTTCAGCCCTCTCATACCTTCCCTCTTTCATTTTCTCCATTTGGTTCAGCTCATTCACCATTTATTTTGCTTCTTTGTCTTCTTAAGGTTTGTGTCAATGAAATGTAAACCCCACGCAGACAGCAAGACGTTCTATCTCATGTGTCCTAAATGTTATCTTTTGTTTCTCAAGCGGTGCCTCCTACACTGTTGGCTGCGTTTGATGAAAGAATGAATAGTTGGCCCAGCGGAGGTGGGAACAGAACAGTGCCACCTGCAGGGGAGAGGCAGTCGCTTGAGTAAAAGATGTGATCAGACAAACATGAATCAATGTTCAATCAAAGATTCTTTTGCTGATCATTGGGAAGTGAGGACCTGCTTTGAATGGGTAAGATAAACAGGAGGAAGAAAGTACCATTCTAGAAGCTGACAGCAATTTTCTATTTGACTCTGAATTTTGAGTGTATATGTATAATTGTTCTTTTGTCTTCCATATAAACCTTTACATGCTAGGTAACTTTGCCTGGAAAAAAATATAGGAAGATGATTTTCCAAATAATTTGTTTCCAATTTCAATGAGATTTTTACTCCACTGATCAGTGAATGAAGAGATGTTAAAATTAGGCAGGCAGTCTCTCATCGCTTTCAGAAGAGCAGGGTCGCAAGATGGATTAGCAGGTAATGTCCTTGCGTAAGATTTTTCTTAACTCTTTTCTTGCATCCAAATGAAAAATTTGAAATTAACAACATCAGGCTAAATACTTAGGTTGAGAGCTATAAGTTTAGATGTTTTTTATTGGTATCTATTTTTCCCCTTTTAATTAGTCATTTACAGTTTTATCTTATTAATGTTTTCCAAAGAACTTGCTTTGGGCTTCATTAATATTTTCCATCTTTATAATTTCCAGTCTTCAAATTAATGAACATGCTTTCATTTGTCTAGATCTTTGATTTTTTTCAATAAAATGTTGTAGATTTCTTCATAGAATGATTACCCATTTTTTGGTGAATTCATTTTATGGTATTTGGAATTGTATGATGCTGCTGTATAGGTATCTTCCTGAAAACTCTGTTTTCATGCTGTGCAGAAATGGTGCTGATTCCGCATATGGACCTTGTGTCTAGGAACCCTCCCATGTACTCTTCAGCTTAATGATTCACACGTCGATTCTTTTCTCTGTGTAATATCATATCACCTGAAGATAATAACTATCAATTTCTTGTTTTTTAATCACAATAGCTCTATGTTTTCCAAGCACTTTTATTTATTGAGCTGTTTCATTTGGTGTCCCCAACCCCTCCCCCTTGGCGGTCCTCGGGCCTCACCTGGCCACAGTGCCGCTGTCTCAGCCTCCTGGCCCCCGGCACTTCCATGTGCTGGCCGAGGGTAGTGAGCACTCAGGTGTCTTCCTAGTGTCAGAGGAAAAGGCTTCAAGGTGCCCCGTCAGTTGTGTGATGCAGAAAGTCAGGGCCACCTCACGTGATGAGAACAGTGGGGTCAGCATGCCCGGCTCTGAGTGCCTGCAAGTTGCAGATGACATCTGGCTTCCCAAGAAGGAGGGTACCTCTTTCAGACCTAAAACCCATTGAGTTTAAGCCTGGGAGGTGAGGGAAGTTGCAGTTAGATATATCTATGTATAATAATATAATTTCTAATCTAAATTTTCGGCATGCCAAATGTCAATAGTCAGAGTCGAGACAGCTTGATGCTCCGTTTTATCTGGTGTGACAGACTTTTCCTTTGAGGTCGGGAAACATGACCTCACAGGCGCGGGGGCAGGTGCCTCTTGAGTCAGATGCGAGGAGGTGGCGCCGTGTAGGTGAGGCTGGGGACGCAGGAGCAGGAAATGGAGCGCGGGCGGCCACAGGAAGCCAGCCGGCCACAGGAAGCTGGTTGGAAAAAGTAGTCTTTGGCTTCACTCAATTAAAAGCAAAAATAAACCGACCCAAAGACAAATGGAAAATCTCGCACACGGTCTTTCAGGGCATGGAGGCCACAGAAAGCGAGCACACACATGTCTCGGTAAAGGTGAGCGAAGGGGCTGGGCAGGCCCAGTGACTGATGTCTGTGCTACTTCTCAGGACTCTGCAGGAAGATGGTCTCGTGAGGACTTCAGGAAAAAGAAAAAGCCGCCTTTGGAAGTAAACACAGAATAGTCTCTGGTAAAACTTAAACTTAATTCTGGTAACTGAAAACGCTCTATTGTGAAAAGAAGAATGTGAAATGGGGAATCAAAACTCAGGTTGTAGGCTGGAGGTGACCGTGCAGTTCCACTCTTGGGCACTAGGTGTCCCTGTGCACACCTCCCGGCGCCTCTTCCCGAAGGCTGGCGCTCCCAGGGCTGTGTCAACAGACGCCTGCATTTGGGGGTAAATTAAGAACAGCTTTAACTTAAAAATCCATCCACAGCAATGCATCTCTGTGTTTCGGCTTCCTCCCACTCTGGCTCTAGGAATTTTAGAGACATTGGCCCAGAATTGTGAGCAGATACAAAATCCAGGTACTGACACCACGGCTGTGAGCGGGCTGGTTCAGAAGGATTCTTGGCTTCCATAGACGGACCATTCAGGTCCTAGCAGGAAGTCAGCCCTACAGGAGCCCGAATGAAGTGTCCTGGGAGGTTTACTTCCCGGAAGCCAGGTTTGGCGCTGCGCTGCATCTTCTGGGAGTTTTACTGGCGGATCTCTGGGTGACGCGGTGGCCACATCTGTATCCCACATGCAGCCTTTCGTTACACCTGTCAGTCACTGTCATCCTGCAAGGTTTCTGCTGAATTGTCCAACTGCAGTGAACAGTTGGCCCTGTTAATTTGTCCAGAGTAGAGGCAGGTCAATAGAAATCGACAGGGATGCAAAGCGTTCACTGTCTGAAGAACAGTGAAGCGCGCTGCTAGAGAAAGTAGAAAGGCCAAGATTTGTGTCAGAAACATCACTGTTCATGCCCACAGGGTCCCCGGCTTGGAATCTGAAGACCTGGATTCAAATTCTGGCTTGAGACTTGCACGCTGTGTCCCTGTTTGCATGTTGGCTGTCTCGTCTGTTACAGTGGAAGTGATGTCATTTTCTGTGAAGACTGAAAACGGTGTGCAGCCGTTCTTCAAACACTGTTCTGAGAGCGCCCGGAGAAGTTGTCTCTTCTGGGGCACGGCCACATTCCTGCCATCACGTGTGAACTAGGTTTTCATTGGCCTCGGCCTGTGTCTGACGGGGCCTGAGGCAGCACCTTTGCAAAATCCTAAGGCCACCGTGGTGGCGTCTCCTAATGAAAGTGCCGGACTCGAGGAATTTTGGCTCCCTCTCCGGAGCAACAGCCGCGAGCAGCCAGCAGCTTTTGGAATAGTTTTTCTGGCTTCCTTCCAGCCAGCAGTGGTCCCGTGGATAGACCAGCCAACGCTGGTGGAGAGAAAGTTCAGTGGAAGGGACTTTGGCAAAGCTGAATTCATGTGCAGGGCGCACACGGTCTGGATTAACTGAGTGGAAAAATATGTTCTCTTCCAAAGAGAACATCTTCCTCACTTGGAGAAACCTGGACTTGCAGCCTGCAGGAGAGCAAGGCCACCGTGGCCATTCTTGCCGGGCCCTGTGGATCTCTGTGGCTGCTCTTCCCCACGGGCTGGTGGGGAGGGAGCGTGGAGACCAGACTTCCTGGGGCCACCACTTCGGGGAGGTGGTGGTCGTGGGACAGACTGGCAGGTCGGAGCCCGGCACTTCCCAGGGCTTCCAGTGATGAGGCATCTCGGGGTTGGTAGAAACCTGAGGCGGATCTTTGGGTGTGGATCACAAACCGCCTAACTTGGATCGAAGCGGCCCACGAGTTTGAGTCTTAGTTCCCACAGGTTCCTGGAGCCTGTCACGGGCGTGAGAGAGGAGGCAGGTGTCGGCTCTCTCGGTGCACACGGCTGCTGCTGGGGCGTGCGATTTGAGGGCACATGCACATGTGTTCTGTGGGGTCGCTGCCTGTGTAAATCATTTGAGTAGAGTGGCTGACGATCTCTGCTCTGATTGTGGAGGGGTGGTGGGACTAATCACTCATGGACTGACTTTGTGGAATTAAAAACAATCATGGGAACAAAGTCAGCATGGAGGAATGCGTTTTGGGGCTCTTTGGGGCATCTGGTCAGCCCTGTACCCTCGTGAAGAGAACGTACCTGGAGTGAGAGTGGTGGGCGGGTGGGCTAAGACCCAGACAGGGTCGCCAAGGGGTGTCGCAGATGCAGACCCGTCCTTGGGTTCTCAGTTCTGAAGGCTTGGAGAGGGGCCCTTCCGAAGAGGCCTGGTGTTCAGTACAGGCTCCCCAGGAGGTCAGAGAAAAAGGCTGCAGGAGATCTGGTGCTGATTGCCACCTGCTTGTTCCTGTGGTAAAATGGTCTGCTGCGAGCAGAGATCGACATTACTGGCTGAAAAAAGTCTTCCTCCTTAGGTTTGTGGGTTTTCCTGTCTCAGCCTTGATTGTCAGGCTGACAGTTTATGTGGGAATGCAGGAAGGAAAAGTAAGGCGAGCCCGCCAGTCTCCTGAGATGATCATGGTATTTTAGTCCTGTTGAAAATAAATTAATTTTGATCATCATAGTTTCTGTTAAAAAGAAAAAAGCTGTGGCTCTTGAAGCCATCTGTCATCCTCAAAGCGGAGACACAGCAGAAAAGAAATGTAGCAAATAAGTGGAACATTGACAATAAAAAAGAAAATAAGCAAAAGAAAGACTGAGACTTTTAAAAAAAGCTTTAGGAAATGCATTAGAGTCAGAATGGATCTAGAAATGAAAAAGAAATAAGTGTGAAATAATTTGCATAAAGCCAGGTTTTTGAATAAATTTCCTGGACAAAGGAATGACCCCAGATCACCCCCACCCCATGCATGCCTGTCTTCTTGCATTTTGCTCCCTTCTTTCCTGCTCTGTCTTGACAAGGGAAATCTCCCGCTAATTGGCAGAACTGAAGGATTATTTCATGTTCTTTGATTTTAGATGCAAACAAAGATGAACCCTCTCTTGCTCCCCATGACACTGCTCTGATGGACTATCATTTAAGAAGATGCCGCTGGCCAGCTGTCCTCGTTGCTAGTGAAGCATGCACATTTATCCCCGCGCGCATTATATGCTTTTTGATGGTTGAGACATCTGCTTCCAGACAGGCCAGCTTTTTCTGCTGCCTCTTTTACTCTAGTTCTGGATTAAGAATAACACATGCTTTCCTGTGCTTGTGGACTTTCTAGAAACCCAAGTGTGGTTCTGAGAATGTCTTCTCAAGTGCTAGTATTGCAGTATTAAAGGAGAAGCATGCTATGCATTAAAATGTGGGCTTAAAAAATGTGGTTCAGAGTTATATTGTTTTCACTTAAAACATTACAAAAAAGAACCTAGCCCTCAGTTTATTTCCATTGGAAAATTTTCCAATCTCTGAATCACAATGCATTGTCTTATTTGACAGACTATTAAAACATGAGGCGTGGTCCTCAATTTGCGACTGTGCTGTCTATTGGGGAAGAATCAAGACATTTCTTTGATCAATTGACCCTATCATTGCTCCTTTTATTGATTTTTCCACATTCGTTCTTAAAATAAGTAGCCAATTGCACTAGTAACTGACTTCTTTATCAGTAGAGCATTTATTGCATGTTGATATTCTTGGTTTTTTTATGGTTGAAGATGATACAGGACCAGTGTTCTAGAATAAACTTGTGTTTGTTTGCACCTAAAACAAAATGGAATGGTTCTTCACTAAGGTCTTAGTCAACTTTGGCTGCTTTAACAAAATACCATACACTGGGTGGATGCCTTTTCAAAAACAGATACTTTTCACAGGTTTGGAGGCTGGAAGTCCAAAATCATGGTGCCCGCATGGCTGGGGTTTGGTGAGACACCAGGCTTGCAAACTCACTTCTATCGTTATGTGGTAGAAAGGCGTGAACTCACACTCGAGCCTCTTCTAAGAGGGCGCAGATCTCACTTACGAGCGCCTCACCATCATGACCTTCCAAAGACCCCACTTCCAAACCCTGTCACACTGGTGGTTATATTTCAGCATGTGACTGTGGGGGATGTCAGCATATAGTCCTGAATGCTGGTATATGTTAAGGAAAAGCTTGTCTTTGAAATTAGCCTTATTCATCTCCTAAGGAGACAGGTTTTCCATGTTTCAGTTCTGGAACAGGAATATTTTTACTTTCTTTTCTAAAGTTAACACATGTTAATGACCTCATTATTTTGGTAAATTCTCTTGTGATGTGCTAAGGAATTGTTCTTGAAGGAAGTACATATTGTGTCAACTATGACTGAGAAAACTATTCCTTTCAACTCCGAAACAAGCTACCAGAATGTTGCTAGGGGAGTAGCTTAGAGAGTTTAATCAGCCTTGAAGTGTGAATGCATTTTGCTTGATGAAACTGGTTATCACACTTGCTCAGATCCTTTAGTTGTGCGCTCATTCTATTAGGAAGAATAGTTTTCTATGAGAATGCTGTTTCAGGTAATTGCTCCCACTGCAGGTAATTGCTACCATGGATCCAGCGTGCTCTGTGCCCCGCATGTGCCCAAATTTTCATTTAATTCTCACAAAGCCCTAGGAGTTGGTTGCTATTATTTCTGTTGAACAGAGGAGATGTCTGCTATTCAGAGGAATTAAGTGACTTTTTAAAAAGTTTTCAGATTTAACACGTGGCAGAGTGAAACATTTGATGGAATCCTTGTGCTGTTGTAGTCATTCTTAAACACTTTTGGACTGCATACCCATCAAATAATTTGGAAACTCCTTGCCCTTTAAATAGGCACCTAGGTTTTTTGCCACGTGTTTAAATAACTCTAAAAGATGCGATTTCTAGCACATTTTAAATCTTGATAGTAAAACGTATATGTTTCTCTTTAAATATAACTGATGTAATAAATATCATAGAGATGTGCTGTACCCCATTATTTTTTAAAAAGGAAATTTTTGAAATTATAAATTTTGCATTTCTGTTTTTTTCTCCTGGAACCCATTACCCAAGGATTTTTATCCAATTATATCATACTTTTCTGCTCAAAAAATCTTTTATTGATAATTCTATGATATGTTTCAGCAAGAAAATGCATATTTAAATAGAGTTTAATTTTAAACTATTTTGGTGGCTTAATCATTTATGTCATAAAGGATTTCATTTGCAGTGAGTTATCATAATTCTTTTTGGTACATGGTTTAGCAAGCAACATGGAGATGCTTCACATTTTCAGTAATAATGATTAACCCAAGAGGTAAATATTTTTCTGGAAAATGCATTGTTCAATGAGTTAGAGGAATCTCTTTCCCTAATTGTGTAACATTCCCCATGGATGAATACTATCGATTGCTAGAATGAGAGCATTCAGAATCAATTTTAATCCAAATTTTCGCTTCTATGTGTATAAATATTTAAACTCTTTTTCACCTAAATAAATGGGTGAAACTGGAGCATTTAAAAGAACCTCTTGCAAGGAGATGCCAGATGCCACAGGAGCATCTATCACAGCGAGCGCCAGGGAGTCACAGAAAATTAACATAGATTTTTCTTGAATGTTGTTGAAAACAAAAATTGGAAACCTCTTGATTTATGGGCGTTATTAGTTACCCTGTCATAGGTACTTAACACATTTTTAACTGTCGGGAATGATACAAAAATCCTTTCTTTAGCCTTACAGACAGCTACTGTTCCTTCCTTGGACTCTTTCACTGAGAGGATTCTTGCTTAAACTGATAGTCTCAGAAAAGGTAGCGAAAATGGAAAAAATATCACTTTCAACACACCATTGCCGACACCATTGATTTTGTATAAACTGTGCACTTCATATTTTTATCAAAATCGTGGAGCCACCTGTTTAGCGTGTCAATTTTAGATATCTCGTGCCCTCTACCATGGTCCGCAGAACTGGTTTTTATCCTCCAAAACTAAGTGAATGTGCTTATGCTGGTCTCCTGACCATTTGCCCCTGGACCCCCAGAATATGTGCTTTTGTGAAGAGGAGAAATGAGTCAAGCTTAGATTTCTGTGATGAATCCTCTGCCTCAAATGGTCATTGAATTATTAAGTGAATTTTAGATTTCATATGTCAACCATTTCAAGAAATGAAGTGCCATAACCTGCAAATGATTAAGTAAACCCTCCCATGGAAAGTCTACAATGGCGCCTCCATCCCAGACCCCCTCACTCTTTCCCCCGCGCCCCCTCCACCGATTGCATGCTATTTTGCTACCCTTTTGCATCTTGACTGAGGGAAATACGCATCAGCACAGTTTTACTTCCCTGTCCTGAAGATTGGGAAGGATACTTCTAACAGGAAAGTCATGGTGGCCGTGTTCCATTGAACAAAAGCATGGGGATGCCTGTTTTCTTTGTGGAAATTCATCTTTAGTGTTTTTACTGCTTTATTTTTAATTCATTTACTCAATAAATATCTATTGAATCACTCTGTGTTGAAAAACTGGGGATACAGCCGTGAACGAATAAAGAAGATAAGACATCGCCTCCCTCTGGCGGGTTATGGTCTAGTGTGGAGGCAGGTGTTAAAGAACTGATTGTTAAATTGGTAGTTCCGTACAGTACTGAGGCCTCCTGTGAATACAAGACGAAACAGAGACAACAGACAAAAGGCTGATGTCTCATCAGGCTCAGGAAAAGCTTTGATGAAATAGCATTTTCTCTGAAGGCTGCAAGGTTAGATGGTGTAGGCCGTCTTGGGTGTTGCTGAAGGAGAAGAACATATGCACAAAGATTCTGAGATTCATAGAAACGTGTGAGGAACTAGAAGAAAAAGCCAGTAAGTCAGGGAGATGGAAAGAAAGACCAGGATGGGATCCAAGATAGGTCTGAGAGGAGGTAGAAGCCAGGTGTCACAAAGCTTTTCTTGTAGGAGATTTTTATGACTTTGGTCTTTACCTCAAGACCAAAGACCATCGAGGAAATTTCAGGAAAGCGGTGAACTATCTCTTAATGTGCTTTAACTCTGTACGTCACTCTGGGCCAGAAAGAAAGCCAGGATGTCCCCTAGAATTTCCTGCAGTGTTTCAAGACGGAGGTGCCGGAGTCTTGAGATGGTGTGGTAGCAACGGGCAGAGTGGACACACTTTAGAGAGAGGCGGTCAGGGAGGACAGTATGTGCGCGAGAAAATCCTCAGGGTCCAGGGAAGTCTTCACAGTGACCAGAGCAGCATATTTCAGTAGACCCCGGGTGCAGGAGGAGAATTAGAAATGAATTCTCCCTTCGTCTTCCACCTATCGATTCTGTGCTTCTCTTACTACTAGGAAGTACAGGCTCCACCGAAAGAAATTGTCTGAGGGTGTGATCAATTCGTCTAAAAACTCATTTGAACAACTGTTGCCTAAGTTGTACCTTTCCCTGGCCTGGGCTTTGGAGTGTGAGGAAGACTGGGTTCTGGCCTCTGCCTTTGACATTCTCATTATCAACGGAGAAGACACATCCACAGTGTCGTGACCCAGTGCCACGCGTGTGAATGGCGTTATGGGCGCCTTTGAGCTGGCTCTGTGTGGTTAAGAGAGTAGGCGCTGGGGTCTGGATGTGAATTCTGAATGTTCATTTGCCAGCCTCATCTGGGTTGTCTTTATTATTATTCATAGGATGGTTCTGACAGCTTAATGATTAATGAGAGATAATTTATTGAACATTTGATACATGTTGGGCCCGGCTATAGCATATACATACATACCTATATATAATTTATTTTTAGTAAATGTTCACTTAAGGAATGGACATGTCTCAAGATAATGTATTGAATGTTAATATATGTTAGGCACTGTTACAGGCATTATATATTTTCTTACTTAGCTCTTACCTGAGTCTAAGAAGGGAATGCTGCTGTCCCCATTTCACAGATGGGAGTCCTGGGAATATCTGTTACATGCCTGATATTACACAGGAAGGTGCCCCCCTAAGGTTTCATGCACTGCAGATCGATTCAAACCTATGCTCTCAAGTTCTACAACTTGTACAAACTTCTCTATCTAAAAGTGATGCTGAATTCAGCCTAGCTTTTGCTTGCTTTCTCAATGGATACTACAAATACATTGCTATAGAGTCAATAAAATATTTACAGCATTTTATACATACTTATTATAGAAAATAAATGCATGAGGAAGTAAAAAATTACTGGTCACTCCAGCTCCCACAGAGTCATGACACACATTTGCTGTGGTGAACATCTTCAGCGGGAGCAGTATGTGCATAAGCCTGTATTTCTGTGATAAAAATAAGTGGGTTTTCATTATACTTTTTTTTAACCTCCCCTTTGCCTTGCATGCTTGGCATGGTGATATTTGGCACCATTGATGGCACCTTGAGAAGACGTGGTAGATGGTCACTGCCTGTGACAGTCAACATAATGTCATTTGGACAAATTGTCGTCTGGAAAGGCTGTGATAATTTGATGTCCCGATAATCTGTTGTTCTTTTTAAATGATCTCCGTCAAACTTGGCTTCTGCCACTTAATTTATTCTCCCAATCTTGTAGCTTCAAAATGTAATCATGTTGTTTTATTACTAAGGAGGTTGAACATTTGTCACATGTGTTTTTATTTTTTTAATTTTCTCTTGTTCTTCGCTAGTTTGCTTCTTGTTTTCTTTTGGATGTGAAAAATCTCTCTGCATTCTGAATCTTGAATCCTACAGGGACTTTCACCAGCATGTGATTTGATTTTTCATTTAAGTTTCAGTGTTTTTTTCAGTAAGTACATTAAAATTAATAAAATGTATTAGTGTTTTCATTGAGGTTTTTCTCTTTGGCATTTTATAAATGGATGAATGTTTTATTCATATCTATGTCATATAAATATGACATTTTTATATTGAAAGGCGTGTCCATTCTTCTTCAATATTGGGAACCACTGGTGTAAGAAATAATGTCAGGAGTGTATCCTTGTAATTCAGGTGGCCGAGATGGCAAGAACCAAATGCAGCCCAAGGACCTGGGTTCAAGGCCCAATGACCTGGGTTCGAGACCCAAGGCTGGGGTGAGAAGCCAAAAAAAATGAAGATATAAAGATGCCCCTTTCTCCTATTCCTCTCCTCCTCCCTCCCTCCCATTCTTCTTTTCTCCTTCCTTTCTTCATTCTTAAAAGCAGAAAGTCAGACAACTGGGGACCCATGCCTGTGTGTCATGGAGACGAGGTTGAAAGGCTCTCTGTTTTAGGAGAGTTTCAGTGGCTTGTGGATGTCTAACAAAATTCTTGCTAGTTTAGCTCTGAAAAGATGAGATTCTTGTTCTCTTTTTTCTCTGCTTTTCTTGAAACCACAGAGTGTCTTGTTCAGCTAACCCACAAAGCACAGTACATCAAAAGAGGCTCATGTTCGTATTAAAGCTGGGACTTTGGTGGCAGAGGATGAGGTAGACATCTGAGGTTGTTTCGTTAGTAGCCATGGATCAAATATTTCCACCTCTTACGTGCATGGTTCATGATGAAGGGGAAACGATTTTCACTTTTCAAAAATATGTGTTTATATACAATGCAGTAGCATATGTCATGTGAGTAGCTGAATTACTGGGTGCTGCAATGAAAAGTCATTTAAAGAACTGTTTTTATTGTGGCATTTGTCAGTCCACATAGAACTGACTTCCCCCATCAAAGGGTGGCTGCTTTTGTGAACACTTTAACCCCATATCCAACTGAATCTTTGTTCTCTTCTAGCTTTTCTCTGCCCATCTGACAGCAGACATGGAAACTGATGGAAGCACTCGTGTAAGTACCTTTAGGGACACCTTGGACCTTAGACATCAATAGTGAATTTGATGAGTGAGGAGCAAACCAGACACGCTGATTTTAAGTTCGGCTCACTGTCATTCTCTTCTGTTTCATTAGCCGCAATGAACTGATCCTTTAACTGGGTTTCAAAAGTGACTTTTGATCACTAAGCATCTGTTTGTGTCTTAGCTCTTAACTGTTATGATTAAGAAACATATCCATGACCTTAGTGTACTGCACATAAATTATCATGTGTTTCAATTGTCATGTGTTTTAAATTTGCCAAGGCCCTAGTGCAGCCTCTTGCAATATCTACGGGAAAATTCTGTTAATATGGTGCTGAGCTCTGCTGATATGTCTCCCTTGAAATAATTTTTTAGTCTTAACTTTTCCTAGAGGAGGTAAGTCAATTGAGCAATATTATCTCTGCAAGACAGGGAAACTTAGAGAAAACAAAGATATTGATGCTAATAATGTGAGATTCCCAACAAAAGGGGCGGCGGGTAGTGTGGGCTATACTCACGTCCTTTGGAATTTAATGACCTTGTCGAGGCTGCAGAGGTCACGGTGTTTGGAGTAGAACCAGAAGCAGAATGAGAAACAGGGTGTTGACACACTATGGTCCAGACTTCCTGACAGACAGGAAACATGGACAGTGTTTTCCTGATGCGAATCAGAAAATGTCATCATGGCGGAAAATTGACTTATCAGGACAGCTTCTGGAAGAGACACCTTACGAACAAGCAGGGCTGCTGATAATTGTGCTCCCAGCTTCATCAATCACCTCAAATATCAGAGATAGAGAATGCAACGCAAGCATTTTAATTCCAATGCTAATTCTAAAGAAGGAGGAAAAGCTTGTGAATGATGGAAAATGGTGAGAATCTCAGGAGATAGAACTGTAAAGAATAACAATGAAAATGCAGGCTACAGTCAGTTTGCATCCTAGGAAATTCACTGTCTAAGATTGGAAGAAAAGCAAAGTGTGATCCCTCGGATAGGAGTGGATGGGTGTTGTTTGATAATAGAAATGTGAATAATCACAATGAAGATAAGGAAGAGGAGTAACAGAATAAATGCAGCCTCAGTGGGAGATTTTGTATGATTCAGTATGAAGGCGGGTGTGTAGAATGTGACAGATAGGCCCCGTGGTCAAGGGTAAAAGCACGCGGCAGAACAGGATGGCAGAAGTTCTGAGTATCCACAATTTTTTTTAAGAGGAAGGAAGGAATGACAGCAAGCAGGAAGGCAGAAGAGAGGAGAGGGAGAACCATTAAAAAATTTTATTTAGTTTATTATTTCGGTTGCTCTTTTGCTTTGGGCTATGAACCCAGGTCCTTGGGATCCATATGGATAATGCTAGAGTCACAGGCTTAGTGCTTGAGCTACCACATCCCGCCTGTGTGTTCAACATTATGGAAAATGTTAGTATTTGTGAATATAAGAGTACACATATGTGCTATGTGGAAATTATTTGTGAATATAAGCATATATATATATATGTGCTATATGGAACAAATAAACGAAAAATAATTAGAGTTATTGGAAGGACTCTTGAGAATTCTTATATTGCTTTGCCTTTTCCACTGAAGGAATGTTATCTTCCAACTAGAAGGAGATCACTGTTTATGCTTTAAAATGAAAATAAAAATAAAAGAGAGTACTTAAGCACTTTTAAATCTATGCCCATTCATCCAGACATCCATTTATCCATCCATCCATCGTCCGTCCATCCATTCATGCATTCATCATTCATCCATCCAGCCATCCATCATCCATTCATCCATTATTCATCCATCCATCTATCCATCCATCATTCATCCATCCATCCATCCATCATCCATCCATCCATCATCTTAGTGGATCACTCATTTGTATTCAATGATTGCCCTTTCCTGATTCTATCATGTTGCATTATAGGTAAAGTAGGAACTAGAGATCTAATTATGACTTTAAACAAATTAAATTCTCCCTATCTTAAAAAAGTATTACCCTGGGTATTGGCACAAGGATTTCTGATGTGATTACCAAAGGACCAATCTACCACCCATCAAATTCCTGGTCTAGAGCCATTACTGCCGTGATCTGCAACCTGCTTCCCTGGACCTGGCACAAATGGCTTCTGTTCCTACGAGTGGGAATGCTGGCTATTTATGGGTCGTTCTTGTTTCACGAGCCAGCTTCTCCTGGACTCAGTCACTCTCTCTTGTGTGTCTCTGTCTGTTATTTTTATCTCAACGCCATCGGCGTCTGGTGCTGCTGCTGATGTCTCCACTAAACATTTCTTCCAGCTGCTTTTCAGCGGTTAACCTACTTTATCTTTCCATTCAGAGAATTAGTTCAATTTTCTGCTGTCATTTGTTCTCTAAATAAAATGTAGCTCAGGAGACCTATTTCTATGCTAGGTAGTTTCAGTGGGCTTGACACATCCGACCTAATCGCACCCGAATTACACTCCATTTCCACTAAAGTAACGTTTATTGAGCGAGGTGAGCTGCAGTTCTGCCCGTGGGGTGTGCGCTGGGTCTGAGTCTGGGGGAGGACAGCACATCTGGGTCTTGACCTGGGAGCTGTTGTTGGGGTGGGTCTGGGAAATGGTGCTTATCCAGTTGCTTGGTAAGCTAGATTCTAATTCTAATTCTTTGAGATTTTATTCTGTATATAGTAGGCTAGCATTGTTCTTTTATTATTGAACAGAGCTGTTTGTTACCTGATAGCATCATTTTCTCTCCCCGAAGAAAACAGGAGAATTTCCAAGGTAACCCTTTACCTGAATTCCAAAGAATTAGCTCATCAAGTTATGTGATTTACTATCCCAAGTATTTCTTCCTCTTCACGGGAAGAACAAACCCTTTCCTCTGCGACCTTGACTTCAACATAACCCCTTCAATTCTCCTGCTACACAACTGCCAGCATGGATTTTCTTTCTTTATCTTTTTCAAGGAAAGGTGCAGGCAGGAATGAAGGCATGTAGGCAGGTAGGAAGAGAGAGGAGGAAATACTTAATTTATTTTATTTAGTTATCCTTCGTCGTTGTTCTCCTTGGCCACGGGTCTTGAGTTGGAGACTTTGAGATGTATATGGACTGTGCCCAGTAGACTAAACCACTCGGCCACCATGGCCACGAGTGGATTTTCTTAGCTGCAAATCCATCACACCACTCCCAGGCTCACATCTCAATGGTTTCCCACTGGCTTTTGCACGAACCTCACACTTTGAAGCACAGCATCCACAGCCTCACCTGATGTGCCTGCCATTCCAAATCTAGTCATCCCCAGGCTGTGCGGTGGCTCCTGCTGAGTCCACCGGCTTCCCTGTATGTGAGCTCCCTGTAGCTGAGTTTAACATGTCTATAGACATGTAGAAGGTGTGTGTATCTTCAGGTCTTTGTTTCTGTCCATGTTGGCACCTCCCCGCCTCCCCCGGTCTGGGCGCCCACTGTGGGGCACATCACACACTCACGTTCAGACCTCGCGCCCCTTTTGTGGGCCTCATCTTCTGGTTTCGGCGGGAAGCTGAGCGTGCCTGCCATGATCTCTGCTCAAGACCTGGCCTTGGCATACACGAAGGCCATCGTTTACCAAACTGGGACCTGAAAGAACGAGTGGTCATAGTCACCACACGATCTGGGTCTGAGCCTGCTGAAAATCTCCAACAGTGCGAGCAGATCAGTGCAAACCCTGAGCATCTCGAAGAACCTGCTGACATGGTCCTGGATGCTCAGGATTTTCCTGCACCGCCCAGTGCGATAATAAGCTCTGCACGAGAAATCAGTGTTGCTTAGCTTTTCTGACTAGTTCCCTTGTAACGTAAGTTCATTAGACAGATGAATGACAAGCATCTCTGAATCTCGAAGTCTTGTTCACGAAAGTCTTGTGGTCTCGGATGTCAGGAATAAACTTGTCACTGAGAAAGGAAAACAGCCTTCATGTGAGGATGATGGACTCAGTGGATGTGACGCCCCTCTTACTGTCATACACGATTCCTTTACCGAAAGCTACGGGGTGCTCTCACTTTCGGGAAACTGCCGTGGGGGGAAATGCAGAATTGCCTTCGACCCCAACTTCGATGGTGCTTTCCAAAGAATTGTTTGAAAGAAAATGCTATCATTAAACATTGCCTGAAAATGAAACGTCAAGTAAAAACATGCCCCCGAAATGACCGTTTCTGCTTCTAAACTGAGTTGCCCAGCCCGGTGTTCCCGCCGCCGCCGAGCACAGGCTGGGTGAGTGTGGCGCTGGCCGGGCGCTGTGCTGGGCGGCGGGGCTGCTCCCCGACGGTCGTCTGGGGCGTCGACCTAAGCGCAAACCTGTTCTTGCTGTAAGTCCTTTACAGGACAGCTGTCACTCCTGCCTCGCAGGGCGGGCACCTATCTGTCCCTGCAGGAGCCTGAGCCTCAGGGAGGCAGCGCGATTCAGGGTGAAGCGAGGAGGTTTTCCCCACTTCTGATGACCAGCAAGAGCCGAAAGCTGACGGTGTGTGTCTGAGCCAGCTCCCAGGGCTCCTTGCTGTTTGTGCCGAGGCTGCCGTGCTTAAGCCTGACACACACTAAATTCAGGAGACTGCTTGATGCATTCGCTGTCCCCAGTAAGGCCTCAGGTCACGGGCGGGCAGGTAGACGTCTGTCCCTCCTCCCAGGCCCCCTCCCCTGCCCCACAAACTCTTATTCTTTCGGGTTTCAGATGCTTCGTATTTGGAGGATTTGGTTTAACAGGATGCTAGAGAAAGCGACTGTGGGTTTTGAGGAAATAGTATTTTGGACAGAAGTAGAGATACGTTCAGCACGAAGCCTTTATACCTATGAGGAAACACCGAGGGTCAGTTCTTCAGGTGGGTCAGGCTTAGTGGGGGCAACCTTGGGATTTTCTGTGCAGGGGCTGCTCTGGCGAGGCCTCTGGAGGAGCACGTTGGCTCTTGCTGTGTCCTCTGATGTGACTCAGGTGGAGGCATTTATTTCGAGCTCGCAGTAATCAAGCAGTGGATGGCGTTCCAGATGTTGAATCTGCACTGTGCCAGCCACTGGGAGGGCATCAGAGAAAGAGAAAATGATCAAAGACACAAGCCGTCCTTTGGTAAATGCTTGCAGAGTGCTCGGTGTGTGTGAGGCGTGGGACTGGGTGCCCGGTTTTGAGCCACGACATGGTCCAAAGCAGCGACATGGTCCGTCTCTCAGTTCCGTGGCCCATCCTTGAATATTCAAGGAGTTGTAGTCGTTCTATGACAGATCTGATGAAAGGACAAAATGTTTGGAAGCTCTGGTAGAATTTAAGAAGAACCAGGAATGGGCGGTGACTGCACACGTGTGCAGGGTTGGGGCCTGGGCTCATCCCAGGTGACTCACCGGGTTGGGTTGGCCCCTGGGGCGGTGCCAGCAGCGTGTGTGGCCTGCACTGCAGCACACAGGCCGGGCGGGCTGCAGGAGCCCCAGGAGAGACACGCAGGTGAACGGCAGGTGCCGCTCCAGCTGGCCTGGGTCCTGCTCTCGGCTCTGCTGCCAGCTCCGGCCGGTCTGAGGGGAAGAGCCGTGCCTGCACCTCATCGAGTCCCTCATTCCTAAAGGGAGGATAAAAATAGTCCCGACTCGGAAGGTCTTTGGGAGAGAATCTAAGTCAATGGTGAGCGTGACTGCGGGTAAAATACAACAGCGAGTTTAAGATGCCTGTGAGCGCGAGCTGCCTCCTAAGGTCACAGGAGGCTGCCTGGTGGGGGGACAGCGGCCTGTGTCTACAGCACCAGTGAACATGGACCAGGTGAAACGGGAAAGGGAGCCAACTCATCAAGGCTCTGGAGCTGTCAGGGCGCCCGACGCTTCTGCAGGACAGAAACACGAGTCAGGTACCAGTAGGCCAATGGACGGTGTCTTGTGGCCTGTGGAGGTCACGCCAGGAAAGGATTTGCTTGTCGTTTTCGATTGCGATTTTAAGATGGAGTCTTGTATCTGGAAAGATTGTTGTCCGTTTAGTGACTTCTTTGCTCTATTGCAAATGGGGACTGAAGATGGCCCATGGAAACAAGGACAAAGAAAGAAACCCGGTTAAGGGTCAGCCACAGGGGTCTCCTTTGGTGACGGGCAGCTTGTCTGCCTCTGTGCAGGTGAGCGGGGTAAAAGTGTCTCCACGGGTGTCAGCAAAGCGCCATCCGTCTCAATGACAATGGCAAACAGGGCTCCCCCACGTGTGAAAGTGGCTAAGATCAAAAGAGAGAAGCTACCTGGCCACACTGGGATTCCACAGCCAGTCACCTAATGGTCCGAGGTGGAGACAGAACAGACTCAGAACCAAAAGAAGAAGCAGCGAGATCAGCGGTGGGTCTGCAGGCTTCTCTGATTCTCTGGGCTCACGATGCAGGACCTCATGCAGCCCAGCCCAGCGTGAGCTGTCTGCACCCAGGCGCCTGCAGGAGTGTCTCCGACACCGTCCCACACCGTTCGACACTGCCTTCGAGTCTCTCGTTTCCATGACAACCCTAATTTCCCGGTTTTCATTGGCAGTTCTGCTCAGTCTCCTTGAGTCCTTCCATTGCTTCTGTCTTATATATTGGCCTTCCTTCTGGTTCTGACTCACAGCTTTGCTGTGCTCCGGGTTCTCTGGGCCATCTTATCCATGTCACCCAGGCTGGCCCTCTGTGAACACTGACCCTGTCGCCATGAGAGACTAGTCCTGATTTCCTCCCGATGCCTGGACCCTTAAAGACTCCATCTGCTGAGCGTTTCCCCTTGGATGACTCGGGCAGCAAATTCAATCTCTTGTGTTGCTGGATAGATAAACTCCCATCTGTGTTCTCTATGTTGGTCTGTCACTTGTTCAGTCATTTAAGCTGGAAATGCTAAGATGTCCCCTGAGCTTCCTTTTTCCCGTCTTCTTCCTTCTCTTCGCCCTCTTCTCCCTTCTCCCTTCTTTTGCTCCTCTCCTCCAGTTCCTTCTCTCCCTTCTTCCTAGTTTTTTAGTAAATAAAGTTAACTCCTTGTTGTCTTCTATGTAGAAATTGGCTCTGCTTCAGGCTTCTCCTCCAGCTCTGGTCCTTGCTTCCCTGTCCGGCTCCCTTAAAACTAAAAGCACGTTGTGAGTGTTATTCTTGAAATGAATATTTGAATTTTCCCACTTCTGTGAATTTGGGCAAAATATGGAGCCTTTATTTGCTTCCACTTCCTCTTCTATAAAATGGGGATAATAATAGCATCTGAGCCGTGAATGTAACAACTCAATCCAGCCCTTTTTGAAAAGCCTAGAGCAATGCCTGGTTGATGGTAAATATTATATGAGGATAAGCTTTATCCTCACAGAGTACATGTATATTTATGTAGATATATATATATATATATATCTTTGCTGTCACTGTTTTCTATGACTCTATTATTATTAGAATGTCTGTTGTCTCTATTATTTACTATGAGGGCTTTTCTTTTTGCATTAACTTACTTGTAACATTTAAGGGAGTTAGCATTCTGAAAAAACTGAGCAAGTTTTTCATGGATTTTCACAGGTAACACTTTAATCATGGAAAGTTGTAAGAGGCCCCTTCTAAAGTGGGAGTTTAGGTTTCCAAGAAGGGGGAGCTGGCTGGGGGGCTCTGCCTCTGCGGTCGATGAGCGAGTGGGGTGTCACACGGGCCTGGCTGGAAAATGCTCGGGATTTCAGTGGTTCGGCTGCGAAGATACTGATCACGAGTTTCTAGTGGCACGAAGATTTTTATCGCTGAAAGGGAATGGCTGCCATCGATCAGGGCCCACTTCTCACATACCACTGGGTCATTTTGTTAAGCCCCGGATAAGGATGATGCTTTCTGTGATGGCAGAATGTCTGATGGAGAATTCTAACAGACCTGGATGTTAAACGCTGTGCAGACACCACTTCACGGCTACCAGACAGACGGAAGTCAGTGTCACAGCTGCTCTGCACCCTGCATGCGGGCACTTCACCACACGAATGATGGCTCTTTGTGTATTTTATGCTGGTCCTTTGTGTGTGTGCCTGTGCTTTAGGGCGACTAGACACCAGGTGATCTTTTTAAAATTATCTTAAAAAGTAAAAAAAAAGAACAAAAACAATTTTCAATAAAATGGAAATATATATTTCAAAGAAAAATTTTCTTCCCATTTCAGAACCAAGTTAGGGCAAAGTCTAATGTTAGAGTAATGATTCTGCTTTGCTATGGGAAGGAAATCACTTTTCAACTTAGGATATTTGTCATGAGAAAATACATTGCTAGATATTCGTTATGATAATATCGAGAAGCTGCTTTATGGAGGGCTGAACTGGTTCTTGATTTGTTTTCACCAGCCTGGTGAAAACCACAGGTAACAGGGCTTTGAAACTGGAGAGTTAGTGGTTTCACTTCCTGTTGTGAGGACCAGAGGCAGCGGCTCAAGTCCCAGGTCCCTAAAGTTCTCGAGACTGTTTTCATTCTTTCAAGTAAAGCAATTTAGGTTTCACATCTGTCTGTGTCTGTGAAACTGAAAGTCCCTGCACTTTGCTTTTTCTCTAACATGCAGGGCTTTGTTTTTTGATTCTGGTCAAGGCGACAGCTTGAGCCGTTACTTGGCTTATAGTCCTTGGTTTCAGGAGCCAGTTATCAGGGGAGGTGACTTAATGAAAAAGCTGCCCCCCTTTACGTGAGTCTGGTGAAAGTTCTTTCTTGTCTTGGAGGGTCAGTGTGCTTGAGACTGTCCTTTTGTTCTAGAACCCCCGCGTCAAGCTCCTCACTCGCCTAGAAACAGGAGTTCCGGCAGACCAGGTGCTGCTCTTGGGAAAAATGGACACAAAGCCCCTGCTTGGGGTTGGGGCTTTCCCTACAGGCAGCCCCGAGGCTGGTCGGGGCCAGAGACCAGCTCCGCAGCTCACGGGGGTGGGTGCAGGGGCTCACCAGCCGTGCCTGAGGGGTGGCTGGTGCTGCTCTCTGCTGAGACCCTATGGCTGTCTGCTTGCCCCACCGCTCCCTCACCAGCCCCCTCTCCTTCCTTATAAAACTCCTCTTCTTCCTGTGAACTAGTGTGATTCCACCTTGTTCATCTGGGGCCAGATCCTCTAGGGACACCTGGGCCTGCACTTCTCGTTCCCCTTGTTCTCAATTTATTTTCACTGCTTCCTGGGGATCCTAGGACCCCAGGTTTCTCCAAATCGTTCCCATGATCTCAGGTCACTAACTGTCCTCTTGGCCTTTGTTCCCAGCTCCCAACTAAGTTTTAGCAATCCAAATCATATACGTATTTGGGCTAACATCTTTTGTTAGTGGGTACTAATTGGATTTAGCTAATCTCAGATAATTGGTATATCAGATAAAACCCCAGGAGAGCATTTGAGAGAATGGTGGAAATTTAGTCCAAGAGGCTGATCAGTGGGGGAGGATAGTTTGTGAAGTAGGGCTGAGACAGTCCTGGGCAGGATCACATCTAAAACTAAGTCACATATCATGCCTGTCCATTATCTGTCCTTGCCCAAAATTCAGGGCAGCTGTTGTCTGTTTTTTGTTTTTTTTTTTTGGCTTATAAAGATATTTATTTCTCACAGTTCTGGAAGTCCAAGATCAGGGCCCCAGCAGACTCAGTGTCTGATGACGGTCTGCGTCCTCATTTTTAGACAGGGTGTCCTCAAGGAAGTGATGAGCAAGTTCTTTGGGGCCCTTTTTTAAGGGCCCTCGTCCCATTTGCCAGGGGTCTGCACTCATGGCCTAATCACTTCTCAAACGTCTACCTCCTAATAACAACACTTAGAGGATAAGGACTCAACATGGGAATTTGTGGGGAGGGGGACATAAACATTCAGTCTTAGCACTGGCTTAGCACAGTGAAAACACAATGAAGGGTGGTTTTCTGAACATGAGTTCAACTGAAATTCTAGTAGAGCAATACCAATAAACCTGTTTCGCTATATATTAAAATATTGTCATCCCTTCAGCTGCTAGAGGGAATTAAAGTAGCCTGTTAAGTTGTTTGATAGAACAGCTGAGTGTCTGAGTTAGGAATCAAGTATAGTTCAACCTGCTCTACTCTTTCATTGAACAAACGGGAGGTAGTGAAACTTGCTCAGATAGGTGACTGGGCTGAGCCAGAGCGAGGACTGGAGTTCTTTTCCTCTTTTCATTCATTCGTGGGGCTCTTCACACTGACAAAACACCACCTGAGCTGCTTTATCTTATTATGCTATATGCATAAGCTTATGGAATTGGCTTCTTCTCCTCTTCTTTCTGGGAGACCTTTTACATTTTCAGGCCTGTGTTGTATCGCCTGGTTCTATATTGACTCTTAGGTTTGTATATGTGTGTATTTGTCTATATAAATGTATACGGACACACAAATTTAATGTGGGGGTACATCCTTATGGAGTAGCGGTTAAGTCCATGGTCTCTGTCCACTGGGGTCCGCATACATCCTAAGGGCCTGGGTTCATGACCTGGGGCCGGGGGGACAGCCAAGATGAACCACGAAATAAAATAAATGCTTCTTCCTCTTCTTTCTCTTTGCTGCCTGCCTGCCTACTCACCTTTGTTTCTGCCTCTCCTTTAAAAAGCAGTGTGTGTAGATACATATATGTCTGTGAGGGAGAAGGGCACCACATCTCCCCGAGCCCCCCATCCAGGCCACACCCTGGCAGGCACACAGGACAGAGAAAGAATGATTTTAGGTGGAGAATTCTCAAGTTGTCAGTCACTGACACTTCAAAACTAAAGGGCTGAGAAGTGTTTACCTTTTCGAGAGGCTGGGGCATTCACAGGCCACCTTGTCTTTTCCTTCGCTGGGGCCC
Organism: Solenodon paradoxus; assembly: GCA_004363575.1. Classification (NCBI taxonomy): domain Eukaryota; kingdom Metazoa; phylum Chordata; class Mammalia; order Eulipotyphla; family Solenodontidae; genus Solenodon; species Solenodon paradoxus. Next base: position 25,556 of record RJWH01004180.1, on the reverse strand, counting down.
TGGGTCATGAACCCAGGTCCTGGGCTTTGTGTGGCCTCCACCTGAGCTGCGAGCCACAGGGGCACCTAGGCCTCCCCTTAACGAGGCTCATTTGGAGGCAGAACACAAGGCCAAACAGCTGCTCCTCATGACGCTTCAGCGAGCCCTTCAGAGAACGAGCAGTGAAACTGAGTCAGTCTTGGGGCTTTTCCTGCCTGTTTTCCTTCCTGATAAGGTTACACATAAGGTGTGAACGTGCAGACGTTTTAGAAGAGAAGGGCTAGCCTTCAAGGAAGGAAATCAGACTCCAAATCCAAAAAAATCTCAGCGGAAATTAAAAACCTAAGCTGAGGTGGGAAATGACACACAGTCTTTTCATGGATTTGTCACACTCAATGCAACTGTCCTCAAAAGCGAAAATGGAGAAAAGAAGACCCGCAGCTGCAGAACGAAGCAGGGGTCGAGGCTATGTAGCTTGTAAGTCTTTAGAACTGGGCTGGACATCAGCTGCCTTTTCCGGAATAGGCCAAAGAAGGTAAGTCCACTTTGGTTTTTAAGGCTTCAGTCAGCTCCGTGGCCCACAGGTCGTGGAGGGACATCCCCGTCACGGGAGCGCACCCAGCTCTTCCCAGTCCAGTCAGTACGCTTGGGCCCACTGGACAGAGCAGAGAACCAGGTTTGCTTGTGTGGGGTCTGCTTGCTGGTCACACAGGTTCCTAGATCTCCATCCAGTTTAACTGCTAAAACACCACTCTGCAATGTCTTGGAAAAACTCCGCTAAGGAATCCAAAGAATTCTCAGCCAGCCTTTCATAGGTGGTCTCGTCTAGGGAGCTAAGATCACCTAACCTTCTGGTTGTCCTCAGATTCATCAAACACACACTCTGCTTTGTAACATTCAAATCTGGTTGTGGCATCGGAGCCTCAAACTGGCGTTCCTGGGTGCTCAGCCCCGTCAGCACTGACACACAGGCCCGGTGGCAGTGGAACGGGACGTCCTTCGCGGTCCTAGGGCCCCCATCCCGGCCAAGGGAGAGCCTGGGAATGCCCGCTATTGTCTTTGCATGTCCTCCTTTTCTGCGGGTGATTAGTTACTTTGGGACTAAAATTTTCCAAAACAAAAAGCCCATGTAAGACTTCTCAGGATGTCTGCTTCCCAGGATGCCTAGTTTAAGAATGATAACTCCATCACTGCTGCCGAAGGAAATGCAGTCTTCCTCATCCTAAAAATTTATTGTGAACTTTTTTATTAGATATTAAGTATTTGTTTACGTGTATGCTATTATCATATATTACATTGAATCACACAGAGTAATGGTTTTCAGTTTTCAGAGCAGTTATTCATGAATCTTGCTAAATATTTAAATATGGGAATTGTGATTTTACACATGAGGAAGCAGGTTCCGAGTGGAAACTGGTTTTTCCTTGGATAACACAGGCAGGAGCTGACTGCGGGTTCCTGGATTTGAACATCCCATCCTGTTCTCTATCATGCTCCCTCTTCAAATATATAGTCGAGTCATATCTAATAGCTATTAGCTCAGTCGCTGATTAGAATGCTAACCAGGTAAAGCTAGAATAAGATCACAAAATGCTGTAATAAGTGTATGCTAACGTTTAGGGCTGCTTTTCAATTATATACAACTTTTCAATTTCTTTACTTGTTAACCCAACAGATTAAAATCTGAGTAAATTCCACTTAGATAATATAGAGAAGAAACCAAAACAGGAATCTAACACATCTTTATCTTCTTCCCACACGTACACGTCCCTGCCCCAAAGGGCCATTTGAAAGCATTTTTTTTTTTTTGCTTTCTCTATTAAAATCATAGTTTGATTTTACATTCATTGCTTAAAACATGCTGTGAAAAATATGTTCTTCCAATATATTGTTTTATGTCTGATTTGAATGTGTGAAGAGCGGGTATGAAATAGATGTTGCTAATTAGCTTCATCTTTCATAACGTGTGGGAAAGAGAACACTTCAAGACAGAGCAGGAAATAAAATGTGACTCTGCATGAATTCCTGAGGAGGGCCGACTTAACTCCGTCTCCCCGAAAGCGGCCGTGAGTCCCTTTGCTGGGGACACGGACATGGGTGTCCAGGCGTAGCTCCGTCTCTGCGGTGGCAGCAGGGCCGGGAGGACAGACCGCTCTGCTTGGCGGTGATGAGAGCTGTCCTCCTGGGTGATTGCAGTGGTATTTAGAAATAGCACAAAAAGGCAGCAGAATGTGTTTTCCTCTCTCATGAAAAGTGGGGTTGCGGGGGTGCTCTTTTCCTATTTTTAAGAACTTCTGCGAGCCCTGTGCTGAGGAGGCCACAGGAAGCCGCCGTGAGAAACGCAGGGCTGCGCGTTTTGGGTTCAGCCTGGTGCCCAGGGATGCTAATCAGCACACTCTGTGCCTCAGCGAGGAGCTCCCGTCAGCTCTGCTAGCAGAGTTTTTTTTAGACTCCATCCTGCTCATAAACACCGCCGCCTCCTCCCTCCCGCTCTCTTTACAAATGTTACCACACAATCAGAAATTTCCTCCTTTCTCTCCCTCCTGCATTTTCAGCAGGTTCCCTTGCGTCAGAAGCCAAGAAAGAAAACTCAAGGTAAAGAGATCTCTTTTGTTTCTTGCTCCCCTTCCTGCTGCGTGTGTGCTTCTCTCGGTGCCTCCTCGGGGTCAGGTTCTCGTCTGTCTGAGCCGCTGTGTCAGGAGGTGGATGGCAGATGCATTCGTGCTTATTTTGGGATCGATTTTTAAAATGACGGCATGCTGTTCATCGGGATTAAATCCTCGTGGTATGTCAGACACTGGCACCCCGGCTCCCGGTGGCTGCTTTAGGGGGACTTTAACCCTTCCTGGTCATTGCATAACCTCAGCTGTCTGACGTGCCTGCAGCCTGGTTCTCAGGTTCTAACTCGCCCTGTCGAGCGATCATCTTTGACTAACACCTGCACATTACTCTCCCTGCTTCTTTGGGCATATATCCTTTTGTCTTTTTTGTTTTTTTTCACCTTCTAAGCCATATGAATGAATGTTTATAACATAACGTAATCAATGATTTTTACTATTTTTTTGCATGTACTTTGCATGCATTTTGATAAAAAAAAGCCCAACTCCCAGAATGCACCCACTGAAGGAGGGGACCTGACCTCCTTTTCCACGTCGTCCTTGCAGGCTTCTTCACGATGAGTCGGAGAAGGATATCCTGCAAAGACCTGGGCCGTGCTGACTGCCAGGGCTGGCTGCACAAGAAAAAGGAGAAGGGGACCTTCCTCAGTAACAAGTGGAAGAAGTTCTGGGTGGTGCTGAAGGGGTCTTCGCTGTACTGGTACAGCACCCAGCTGGTGAGTCCCCTCCCTCCAGCGCCGTGTCTCCACTAAGGGTGGATTCAGGACCGTTCCGAGCCGGCCAGCCCTCTGGGCAAGTTCAGTTTGGTCTGGGACCTGGAGCAGAGCACGTGACTGAGTGTGTTCTAGAAACTGTCTGGTTTGATGTCTACGGAGGCTTCTCCACCTTCTTAGATGGAGGAGAAAACCAGTTTGCTGGACCGGTCCTCGCTGGGCGGGCAGCGTCCACATGTGTCCTCGCAAAGGAAGCTCTCGGGTCTGTGCCGGTGCTTCCACGACAGGTGTGGGTCGGGTCGGGTCGGGTCGGGATCGACGTGCATGGCACTGGCTGTGGAAACTCGGTGTCACTGAGGTCTCGACAGAAAAGGGTCTCAGCTCTCAGACGTGCGCGGGGTGTCCACTGACTCGGTTTCTCCCCGTTGCTGTCTTCTTCTCCTGTGCCCTGGTCACGAGCTGGGCTGCTGGTGGCGTCGTGGCCCTCGTGCCTGCAGTGCAGGGTGACCCCGCGTCTGGCTCCTGGATGCTCACTGATGCACAGCTGCGGCGCGTGGACCACACTCAATAAGGCAGGGGTGACTGGTCCTGGGACAGGACGTGTGCCTGAGTGGCACGCTCACAGACTCGGTTTCTGTCCACAAAGACCGCCAGCAAAGCAGCTGTAGGAGAGTGTCCCGAGTCTTCCGGACTTGGGCACTTTAGAAATGTTGGGTGGCCAGTGAATCCCGAGTGTTCACAGAGGGACTGTCGTAGGCCAGGGGGTCTCAGGAGAGTGGCTGTCACAGAGGGTGTTTCTTGAGGAATGGCTGTCCTGCAGCCGTGAGAGGAAGCGACTTAGGAGTTGCCCGTCAGTCAGAAAACTGTTTTTCCACGACACCACCCTTTTAAGTGTCTTGTGTGTGCTCAGTCCTCAAGGAAGAGAGCTTTAGACCATGCAGCCTTATCAATATAAATAAGTGCTGCCTATGGCTTATGGGCAGCATTTTTCATCAGGAAATTTTCATTTCCATGGCACTAATCAAAGAGGTGCTCTGTATATCCCTCTAGGCCCCTGTCCTGTAAAGCTTTGGCTAAACTGGACATTAGTCCAGTTCCAATGCCCTGGAGTAGTTTGTCCACTGTGCTCGTCCCCTACTCTCCAGTCCCAAGCTTATTACTTTGGTTTCAAACCCTGAAAACACAGTACAAAAGTCTCTGCCGAGTTGCACAAAAAAAACATTTCTTCAAGCCTTTGTTGAGTTTAACAGATTCATCAGAGATTTGGGAGGCCACAGGAAGGGTCCCCTGAGTGCACCGTCCAGCACCCACCACCTTTTCGTCTCTTTCTTTCCTCTGTCCTGAATGCATATGCCCTCTAATGCTCGATAGTTTCACCCATGCTAAGGGCCCTAGGACTGCGGTTGCCCCTTTACCCTAAAGCACGTTTCCGAAACGAATGCAGCTTTCTCCCTAAAGAGAATTCGGGGGGTATAAGTTCTCCCTCCCCCTTCATCCTGGTGCAGACTCCTGATTCAGAGGCACTGTGGTGAGAGGTGCCTGCACGTTTGTCCAGATCAGAAGATGTTCTGATCGCTTGATCAGTGATCCAGGAGCCCCAGGGTGCAGGCAGGTGCATGCTGAGTGTGCACACGACACACTCAAAGCCAAGATCAGACGACAGGACGTTCGCTTTCTCGGTCATCCTGTTCGATGGGTTCTGGGCAGAGTCTGGTCTTCAGAGCTGAGAGGAAACCTCTTGACCACACACGACAACAGATAAGGCTTGTTTTCATGTCCCTTTGGCTTCTTAGAGGCGCACGAGTTACCCGTGTCAGGTGTCAGGAATCTCACGTCCCCCCGGGGAGCAGTGGTGTTGACCAGACAAGAAGAGGGGGGAACACTCAGCAGCTCCATCCTGATCTGCCTTCACGCAGGCTCCTGGAGTAAAGACTTGTTAGCAGAACATCTGCTGGAATCAAGTCAGCGGAGCAGCACCGAACGGAGAATAAGTTGACTGCTCTCTCCCCGCAAGTACCCTATTAAACTCGTGGCATGCCCAGAGGGCTCTTCCAAAGCCTCGTTCCATGACTGTGTTGCCGAGGAGTCTTTCTCCGCAGGACACACCCGCACGTGTGCGTGCGCACACATACACGCACACACACGCTGACAGCGTAATGATGTGTTTGGTGTGGGGAGAAACGCTGCTCAGTGAACACTTAATTAGCAGCTGTGGCCCTGCTACCCCTGTGAACGTCAACTGTGAAATAGGAGCCTAACAGGTACCTGCAAGTTCAGAACATTTATTTACTTTCTGCCAATTAAGGAATTCACATTCAACAAAGTAACTCCCAAGGCACCTTCGCCGAATGAGCAAACTTCTTGTTCTCCCTTCCCCGTTTCTTATTTGTTCTCATTTGGTCTGATGCTGAGAAGTAACAGAGCTTTTAGCATCCTGTTGTGAGAGCCTCTCCCAGAATGCCTGCTCCATGTGAGGACTATCCCAGGTACCCGTCATGCATGCTCCATTTTAATCTTCCCAGGCCCCCATGGGAGCAGCCGGCTTTGGAGAGATGAGGGATGTGAGCTCAGTGTGGATGTGTGGAACGTGCAGCTGGTAATGAGTCTTTTTGGCGGACATGTGAGGGATGAAAAGACCCTCAGACATTGTCATTGTCACCCAGTGTGACAGCTGGGAAGACCGAGGCTCAGAGAGCATGCACGTCGCCCACAGATGCAAGTAGGAGCTGGAGGAAAACGTCCCAGCATCAGCACCTCCGAGTCCCCAGTCCAGGATTGTTGGGACCTGACCATGCAGGGGCCAGAATGTGTGTCACTTGTTCTGCCTTTAGGAGGGCTCCGGAGAACAGCCAGAAATGAACTGTCAGGCATTTCTTGTGTGAAATTGCAGGCAACCTCCTGGGACCCCTTTCCTGGCCTGCTTCCCCGCCGATACCGCCCAGGGAGGTCACACCACCCTCTCCTCTCTCTCTCTGGCACATCTCCTTCCTCAGGACAGGGACCTCCTCGGACCAGGTCCAGAGTCTCACCTGCCGTTTCTCACACCTGTGTCCTGGTTTGGAATGTGATGCGGCACTCAGGGTGCGTGCTGGGTCCCCTCAAAACCTGATTCAAGTTCAACAGCCAAACACATCCAGGCTGCTTAAAATCTTGGATTGGAAAAGCCCACACAATCATTTTCTTTGCCCTTGGCACAAAGTCCATATTCATTCCTGGCTCTGGTTCCCTATTCCCCTTCTCCCACCCCAGTTTCTTCTAGGGAATTTCTGTTAACTCCTTGCTTAAGTTCTGGCTTTCCCTTTAGGTCCTTGTATCTGCAGCTTCTCTGCCCAAACACTGTTTGTCTCCGTGGCCTGAGGTCTTCCTCCCCTCCAAGTCCAGCCTGTTCCTCCTTCCAAGTCAGCTGCGACTCCCCACGTGCCCCTCCCTTTGCCCTTGACAATCTCTGCCCATCATAGAGCCATATATTTTTTTCTCATCATCTCATCCTTCTTTCTCCTGCATATTTGTGAGATGGGCAGTTCCCTTCACTCACAGTCCCCTCTGAAGGGCTGGGCCACGGTGGTCTTTTTAGTACCTCTCCCAGGGCCTGGCACTTAGTTAATATTTGCTGTTTCATCCATCAATGAGATTCAGGAATCATCAGCATTCATATTACCTGTGGGGATTCTAAGGAAGGTGATGGTGAGTCAGGACTGTCTTTGATAGAAAATAAAAAATCCAGCAAAAGGAATTCCATTTCTTTTCCTAAATATCCAAGGAAAAGATGCAACTTCAGGTTTTTCTGGAAAGGCTCTGTGATCTTAAATCAGTCCCACACTGATCCTGCCTTTTTGTTAAGACCTTCTTAGAGGTTATTAACTTCTCTCTAACCTTGGCCTCCGCTGAAAGTAAGATGCTATTGATGGAGACACCTGTCCGGGGCAAAGATGTTGAGAGTCGGGGGCGGTTTCCCTCTACTGTGGCATTTCTCCAGGATGCCGGGCACAGCTGCAGACTGAAATTTGGGATCAGTAATTTCTCTCTGGTAAAGGAAAAGCCACCGTTCTGGTTATCGTTTTCTGTGACAAGGTAAGTCCTTAAGATGCTTATTCTTGAAAGTGGCACTCTCACAGTTGGAGGTGCAGATATTCACATTTAATGTTACACATCTGAAGCTTAGAGAATATAATTACACATTGTCATTTTTATACAAAAGAAATAAATCATCTTATGTTAAGAGGACCCCCTTTTGCCATAACTTATTTTTCTTTTTAAGGATTTTTAATTAAAACATTCTTTTATGCCTGGGGAAGCACATTATAGATTTTATTTATACCCCAGACAGATCATCAAGTAAATGTGCTTTCATGTGTTTCTGTTGAGAGAGCACAGCCTCATTGCTTGTAGGTGGCTTCCCTACATCATGCAGGCACGTGTGTGGACTAACAATGTGCATCATTATGAAACATGTACATTATGCTGGTATATAACTTTGAGTGCCTAAACACTTTAGTTTTTTAATTATAAAACACAGTTTGGTTATAAATCATTTATTTAAAAAAATCTCTTTTTAAGTGAGACCAACATGAAAAAGGTTATTATCCATTCATCCATTATCCATCCATCCACCCATCCATCCATCTATCCAATTATCCATCATTCATCCATCCAACCATCCATCATTCATCCATCTATCCATCCAACCATCCATCAATCCATCCATCATCCACGCACCCACCCACACACCCACCCACCCACCTACATATCCCTCCACCACTCTTTATTGGGAAACTTAAAAAAAAATTTGTTGTTGTAAATGCTATTAATAGAATTAAAAAAGAGACCACTTCTTGCATTAAGAACTTGTACGCTAGTGCAGGAGAAAATACCTCTATAAATGACATAATAAAAGAAAAATTGGCCAAAAATGATTCTGAGTTTGAGCAATATGATGAATTCTAAATTCCAAGGGGAAGGGAAATATTTTTGCCCAAATGTGAAGGAATTCTGCCACAGTGACCAGAAGGTTCACTTTCCTTTTAAGTTAGGAAGTTGTTTTTTTTTCCTTTTTATTATTTTTCCAAAGTTGCGTGATAACTGCATTTCAAGAGATCAGCCTTCCTTACTAGATAAACATAATTTTTTACCCTCAAAAAACACCATTCTTCTGGGAGGGAGGGAGTATACAAAGCCTTCAGGAAGAAGTTTCTCTGAAGAAGATCTAGTCAAGGACAGAGGGTAGGGGATGGGCATTCCAATCCAGGACTAATGTGAACCAAGAAATGAGAATATTAATGAGCTGTGCTAACCTCTGTGGATGGCGGCGTTGAATTCTCACAATAACCTAGCAAGATAGATTTTATTTTCCCATTTATCAAGAGAGTTTACTGAAGCTTTACTCAAGTAGCTTACTGAAAAAACCAACCAAACAAACAAAAAACATACAGAATAAATGGCCGAGCTGAAATTGAAAACAAGAAATACCAATATCCTAGTCAGGCTTTTTTGTCAGATTGCTTGCTTTCCCCATTTTGAGGTGGATCAAATCTAGTAAGTGGGGTTTTCATCCTCAGTGCAGGCATGTGGGTCTGCCCAGGAGGAGAGGGAAGGGAGCCACAGCGCACGCTCGACTCAGCAGCCATCTTACGAGCTTAGCACGTGGAAAATCTCGACCTTGCTGTTGTACATGGGATGCTTTGGGAAACGAAGGTATTTCCGAAGGTCCCTTGGGAGATGGTGACAGACACGCAGGCCATGAGACACGCACCCCAGGACTAGAGTGGGAGCAGGGGCAGTTTGGGACGCACTGTGCTAAGGAAAGACAAGGTATGTCGAGTGTGTGGAGATAGGACACACTTCATTTGCACATCAAAACAGTGATTCCAAGTTTTGGAGCCTAGGGGGCCTGGGAAAATAATATGAAAATGGAGGGAAGAAGGGTTTGTGGCCAAAAATGTGGAATTTCATTTAGACTCAGTGTCATTCACTTTTACAGTTTATTTCAGTTTTTGTTCATTCTTTCTTCGTGTAGAATCACGAGACGCTTGCGTTCTTAGTGACTACGTAAGCATTTATTGGTAGAAAAAGGAGTCATCCATATGCTTTATTTCATAAGAACTCCCGGTAATCGATGAGGCTTGTGGGTCAATGTCTGCTGTCCTAGGTGTTATGCAGACTTCTCAGTTCTTTGAGAATCTGCTCTGCTTGCCCGAGTTTCTCCCTCACGGTCTGAACGCTTCCACATCCAAAGTTCAGGGACGGGTGTCCTGTAGCGGCATTTCTCTGTGTAGCTACATGCGCATTTCATGTGACTGCAGGAGTGTTTTAGATCTGGAGGGGATTTTCCTTGAAATCAGTTTTAGGAGGATCTCTATAGCAGAAATACCTAGCTCAGGCAGAATCACTCTTACAGAAAATGATACTTAGAAGCCAGAATTTCTCTTTCAGGAGATTACGTTTCTGAAAGTTTGAGCAGAAATAATGCATCTGTCAGCATCGGAAAATAATCTCACTTAGAAGGAAGCATTTATGTCTTCCATATTTTCATTGCTATTAGAATATATTTTGGAAAAATGTCTGAGTATGTTTATCATGAATTGAAAAAAAATTTCCCTAAGAATTTATGATTTCTTCAACCAGAATTACTATATAGTTTTTCTTTGTACCCACTTCAATTCAAATGCCTGTGGGCATTTTCTCTACTGCTCTGGTTTGAAGTCTCCCTAGATCCTAGAACCAGTAGGGACAGAGTAGAAACAGTATTTTTTCAAAAGACATTTTTTTATTTATGAATCCTTATTTATTTATTATTGGAGGTATAATATAAAGGTGAAAATACTACAATATTGTGAAACACAGGAAACAAATGGTTATATTGCTCCACAGAATGAACCAATTTAGAAGTGAATATATGTCATTATTAAAAAAAGAAATAAAATTATAAGTCAATCAAAAATGTTGGGAAAATATAAAATAGTTACATCTTATTTAAATAGCTACATAAAGCATATTTAGTATTTATTATAATAACTTTTTTTACAAATTAAAATAAGCTCATGTGTGTAGCTCCCCAGATGTGCAATTTCCTCGTTCCTCAGGTACATGTCAGCACACCTGCCCTCCACCACGTCACCAAGTGTCCTTCACCATTGTCCAGTGGACTCCGCCACCACTTGTCCCCCACCGCACCCCACCCCCTGTTTCTTTCCCTGTTGGTCACCTCACCCTCCAAGGGTTGGTTTTGTTTTGTCTGTTCCTTTGTTTCGTCTGTTCATGTTCCACCTGTGAGTGAGTCATCTGGTCTCTTTCTCCTTTTGACTTGTTTCACTCACATCATCCCCTCCAGTTCCATCCAGGTGGATTCAGATGACAGGGTTTCATCTCTTCTGAGGGCTGTGCAGTGTCCATGGTGTATATGGACCATATCTTTCTCCATCATCTGATGTTAGGCACTTAAATAATTTCTAGTTCTTAGCTTTTGTGAAAAGGGCCGCAGTAAACATGGGGGTGCGGACATCTCTGCAGATGGGGGCTTTCATGTCTTTCGGGTACTCAGTGGAATGGCAGGATCATGTGGGATTTCCATCTTCCACTTTTTGAAGAATCTCCATGATGAAACAGTATTTTTGAGCTGGTTATTAATTTATATTTTTGTGCATGTGTAAGTAGAATACATGTATGTTTGTACCTGTGAGTAAACATACTGGCATAAGGATGTGCATTTAACTCAGTCCTTCTTATGAGCAGGCGGGCGGGTAGCGCCAGCTCACTGTCTAAGGGACAGTGTCACCTGGCTTCTCGGTCAGCACTTCTGTAAGAAGCGGTGTGTCTGAGCTTAGTGACATCTTCTCTGTGCACCCGTTTCTGTTCCAGTGCACTTGACCAAGGACACTCTCCCACATAGCTCAGAGCCCCTCTCTGAGGCAGAATGCTTCTGAAAGCATTATGGAAAGTCCTACACCCAAAGAAAAGCAGTTTTATAAATGCTGTAGATGAGTTGTGCTTGCATGTTCTGTGATTTGGGGATGGAAAGAATTGTGCTGAGGAGTTCAGACACCAGAAGTGGTTTCTTTGGCGATGAGTATTTGGTGCTGGTGGTTCTGAAGACACACCTTCTGGCCGTGTGTAGAGAGGAGCTACACCCGTGCGCAGGGAGTGGGCGCTCAGGCCCGAGGGCCTCTGCAGCGCAGACCTGGAGGGAGGTTCAGGGAAGACACTATGGATAGCAGGGGCTGTGTGCGCATCTCTCGAGCCTGCAGGGTGAGTTGCACATTCCACACATTGAGGATGCTCCCAGGGAGTCAGCTTCTGCAGACCATCCGACTGATAGAGTCATGGGTCAGTGTGCTGCTTAGTCTCCCATCGAGCAAATTCAAGAACATTATGGAAGGCAGCTAACTGTCCAGTATAAATAAAAACACACAGAATGTTTCTTAAAAAAGAGTCAGCTATGAGGAAACCATGTTGGAAACAGTGTCCTCCAAAAAGACACAAGGAAATGACACCCTACCCTGGAAGACTGTGCGGAAGCAGAGCACAGGTGCCATTCAGACACACAGACGCTTTACGGGAAAGCGGCCTTCCTCTCCGGCCTCCCCTCCGGGTCTGTGAAACCCAGCTGTGAGCAGCTGCTAAGACCAGCGACAACGGGGTTCTCGTCATTAGCACGTTAACCACTGAGAGTTCATACACTGAATCTCATGAACTTACTGTGGCAAATACATCTTCATTCTTTACTAGCAAAGAGAGATTTTCAGTGCGTATCTTCTTAAAAAGTTTACAAAAATTTAGACTGTGGATTGCATACAACTTTACATTTGCCAGGTGAACCATTTCTGAGGTCAGTTCAGCAATAAAGCACGTTGACCTTCCCCTGCAGGCGAGGGCAGAACTCTGCTCATCTTACAAAACTGAACTCTGAACTCACAAAATAGCAACTCCCCTTCTTCCTGTCTTCCCTCCAGGCAGCTATCATTTTTCTTCTTGTCCTCATGCGTTTGTGTGCTCTAGGCACATCACATAATTGGCATCGTATCGTGTTTTTCTTTTATGACTGACTGACCTCACTTAGCACGGCCGCTTCAGGGCTCATCCATATTGTCGCAGGTGCAGGAATTCCCTTTCTACTTACTCGATCTTTTAAATTTATTTTTTGAAGAAACATTGCATCAAAACATTATAGATTCAGGGGGGTGCATCATTGTGAGTCAGCATCTGTATCTGCTACAGCAACTGCCCACAGTCCGGTCTTTCTTCACCATACGGCTGTCCCCCTCTATCCCAGTCTGTTTCACGGCTGTCGACGAGCATCTTGGAACTCAGGAAACACTTTGAAGAGCTTGAAAAGTTCCTGAAGAAGTGGAAGACTTAAAATTCGTTATGTGAGGGCAACAGCATGTGCTATACTAACTGTGATTTCTTCATTTTCTTGCCCCCAGTCCTGGGTCTGGACCCCAGGTCCTGACCTGGTCTGCACCTGAGCCACTCAGTCAACTCAGCCACAAGGGTCCCCCCTGAGTGTGATTTTTAAAGAATCAACCTTATTTTTATTTCTCCTAAATTCCTAATATTGAAGCAAATGCATCAAAATTTAATGTGCCTACATGGTATTCCTTTACTTATATTTCCTTCACTCCGTAATCATGATGGCAGATGAATTTATCAGCTAAGGAAGCGATAAGTATGTAAGTATGAGATTTAATAAAATGTCTTCCTATTCATTTAGTTTCCTTCCTGTAGAGCCTTTTTTGGCTGCACCGCTAAAGCGACCAGCCCTGTGTGGGTGAAGCTGATAGGGCCTGTCAGATTCTACTTCTTCTAAGACAGCAGGTGTCCAGGGTGAACCTGGTCAGGGAGGGTCAGTAGTGGCCTGGCCTGCTGTGCAAAGGCTGTGTCTCATGCGGAGGGTTTTATATTCGGAGGTTCTTTCCACTGGGGGTTTCCATCTGCTTTTGAAAATGGTGTTTCAGAAGGTAGTAACTCTCTGTGTGTCAGACCACTGGAACATTCGCTAGCAACTTAATTTTATTTATAATAAGATTCCTTAGGGAGAGACTCGGAGCTGGAAGCAGGATGACTAGCAGGAGAGCTGATGTACAAATCACGGGACAGGATGCCTGGTTCTTCTTGGAGGCCGATGAAATATGGACTCAGATGATGACCCTTCATACATAGTCGTAGGCGACTTTGCTTGTCTTTGTTCCCCGGCCCTGGGTCTCCACTGCAGGTTCTTGGGCTTTGCATGGTCTATGCCTGCATCACTGGGGTACATCTCCTTGGGTAAATTAGGAAGAAATAATGAGGAGAGATTATGGTGCCAGCAGCAGGGTCCATGAGTAGGAGATACGAGTAGGAACATTCTCTGTGACAGAAATGGCCTCGTGGTATAGGGCTCTGAGAAGACCCTGAGAGGAGGACTTGGGTGCAAGTAGTTTCTTTGAGAAGTGATACCAGAAATATTTGGAAAGAGGTGGGAAGGTCAGATTGGTGGAAAGTTAGCAAAAGCAGCTCTCCTTAGCAAGCAACTTATGCTTGCAGGCAACTGAAGCTTAATTCTCTGCTGGGCAACTCTGAGCTCCTGTGAAAAACATGCACCTCAGAGTTTTCCTCCCATGGGGCAGGGGAGCAGCTCTCACAGGTTACTGTTGAGGACGTGACCTGGGTGCATTGCTACCTGGGGACCTCTGCTCAGGAGTGGATGTGGAATCTGGCAGCGAGAGACATCCTTCCACAGCTGTGTGCTGGTGATAAGAATGAGGGGGTGTGTCTGGGTCACCAGCAGCATCCACCACAACTGTGTTCTCCAGCACCTTCTCTCTCTCCCCCCTATTGGAGGTTCAGAACCATTACAAAGGTCACCACTAGCACCTTCCATCAACATTTATCATGAATGGCAGGAGTCTGTGGGCTCTGCATGGAATTGGCTTTTCTGTCTAGTCATCAAAAATATTCAACAGGTATTTTCTGTGCAGAACATCTGTTTCTAGGCACTTGTAAGAGGAAAGTCTCTTTGGATGAAAGTGTTATTATATTCATAGGGTAAGATTAGATAAACCTAAATGAAACACTATTTTAAATAAAGCGTACTCATAATCCATGAAGGATTAGCGAGGTTAGCATTACTGTTCTCCAAGGAATTGCATATTTGTTTCAGTAATTAATGTGAGGCAAAGAGACATCCGGGACATGGATGCCTTCAGAGATCTCGGCTGACAGTGGAAGAGAAAACCTTAGTTCTTTTTCCCCTCTCTCTTCCTGGTGCCTTCCTGTTCTTTCCAGCTGTTTCCCATTCTTGTCATTCTTTCCTGGGAATTAGTGACACTGTAGCTTTGTCAAGTTTATGGTATTGGGTTCACCTCTGTTCACTCTAGTTAGATGCTTTTTCTTTCTTTCACCAGACAGTGACGTATTCTGATGCCATCACACAGTAGGTGACGTCTGTGAGGGTTTTCTGATGCCATCGCACAGTAGGTGACGTCCGTGAGGGTTTTCTGATGCCATCGCACAGTAGGTGACGTCCGTGAGGGTTTTCTGATGCCATCGCACAGTAGGTGACGTCCGTGAGGGTTTTCTGATGCCATCGCACAGTAGGTGACGTCCGTGAGGGTTTTCTGATGCCATCACACAGTAGGTGATGTCTGTGATGATGTTCTGGTGTTGTCACACAGTAGGTGACATGATGTCCGGGAGGTTTTCTGATTCTGAATCCGAGTCCTTTCTTCTGTGCCGTCGGTGGGCCACGGGGTCTCCTGCTTTCACTCCTGGTTGAGACTGAAGTGTCACGTTAAACGGTTTCCCTCATTTCTGCAATCTGGCCTGCGTATCGTCACTTCAGTGGTGCACACGGCTTTCTCCCTTTATAACGACAACTTACCGTCTTGGTGAAAAACTGACCCGTTTCAGAAATCTGGGCTTTGAGATGATTAATTTTCCTCTCACAGCAAAGATAGTAGCACCTCATGGCATATGCTTCGCACTCAGAAATGGGTGTTGTTAGGTGTTTCTCAAGGCCTTTAGATTTCTTAAAAGGGTGTCAGACATTCTCATGCCATGTCTGCTTCCATAGCGAGATGCAGACACAGCGGAAAGCTCGTGCTCGCCTGGCCAAGCTTGCCCGAGCCGGCTCTGAGGGGCTCGCCCCTGTCGGGGGTCTTCCACGTCGCCTTGGGTGCAGCCTGCATCTTCCTTCCTCTGAAAGGAAGCGGGAGAAGGGCAGCTTCTCAGAACAGCAGTGTCGTGGTCAGTATCACATGGAGGGAAGGAGGGAACTTTCCATTCCACTCAACTTGGGGGGAGAAGAGCAGGAAAAAACCACCAAATGTATCTAAAAATAATAACAGGGTCACTATTGGAAGTTTTTAGATTATTTCCTACAACGTAGAGTCAAACTTCTGTGAGCTGAGGTCTCTCGGAGTAATTATCTGTGTGGCTTTTGTCACCATATTTATATCCAATTGAGTTCGTTTATTTCTATTTGTTTTTAATTTTGGGAGTTCTTTTTTAAAAACAGGCATCAACTACCAATTCTGAAGCCAAGATGACAGAACAAGCTATACCCAGATGTCTCTCTTGTCAGTCCTCGTTCTTCGCCTCCCTCCCTTTATATTTATTTTTGTCCATTTTTGCAAATAGAGGTTGGCTTGTATACTGGGCCATACAGATCTCATCCTTTGTTTCTTTCACAAAACCTGAGCACTACAAGATTGCACAGTGAGTGCTTTTTCTCTTAGGATTTCCTAACCATTATCCCTGGGCCCTGGGCCACGTCTTCATCGCGGCTCCTCCAGTTATTGTGGCTGCCACTGGTTAGTCCGCAGTCTCCTGGTGACAGGTATTTGGATTCCATACTAGGTTTTCTGTTGCTATGATGTTACACTGTGCATGTCAGTCACACTCTGTGTATTTAGGGTAGATCCTTGCCGTGGGATTTCCGGGTCAAGGGCTGACCCACTTAGCTCTTTAATGTCCAGTGTCCTTTGGGCAGGTTCATCTTTCCCTTAGCACCAGCGTTGTGTGAGGATGCTACTCTGTTGAATTAGAGCTTCAAGAGTTGACTTTATCTCATCTGCGTTTTCATCTCACTTTGCCTCTAGCTTGCACTCCAAAAATTAAGGTTCAGATTTTCTAGTGGACCCTGGTCTGTGTGTGCCTGTGGGAAGTAGGGGCAGCTCTTCCACGGTGACATGAGCCTGGAGACTCTGCTGTGTTAGCCTCCCGGCTTCCCACACTCGGCCCAGCACAGCCCGCAGGTGCACGGGTGTGTCTGGGGTGGAGGGCTTCGCAGTCCCCCTGACTCCCATACACACTGGCGGTCTGACTCAAAGGAAAGACGCCCATCTGAAATTCAAGCGCACGCATAAACACAGAGGCATAATGCAAATAAACCTATATTTTGTTTTCTTAACTATGCTTCTCCTGACATTTAAGATTTTTCTTCTTTTATTCAAAGATAACAGGTTTTAGGGGGGGAAATGTTTCAATGAAAATACATATGAATTCTAAGGTACTTCCTGATTTCAGAATTATTGAAGCATAAAATAATCAAGTTCTTAGAATCAAGGAAAAAAGATTCCACTGAAAATAGAGAATTATGCTTTTTATTTTAAATCCTGAAATACATAATTTCCTATATTTGTGCTTCATTGGTTTTTGGTTTGGTCCTCTTTAACCTACTTAGCTTCTGGAATATATACTATGTATCTACATATATCTGTCTGTCTGTCTGTCTGTCTGCCTACCTTCCTGTCTATCTCTGTCTCTCTTATCTATCTCTCTATCAATCTACTATATATCATCTATCTACCTATCTGCCTACCTATCTACCTATATATCATATCTCTGTCTCTTTATTTATCTATCATGTATTTACCTATCATCTACTGTCTATTATCTACCTACCTACCTATTTACCTATCATCTATCTCTACCTATGTACCTACCTATCATCCATCTGTTATCGTGTATTTGTTATCTATCTATCTATCTATCTATCTATTATCTATCTGTCTACTGTCACCTATATCTATCATCCATATATGATTCATCTATTTATCTATCATCTCTCTATCATCTATTATCTATGGATGATCTATTTTCTACTGTCTATCATGTATGTGTTATCTATCATCTGTCTGTTATCTATCTGTCATCTTTCTAGCTCTCTCTCTAGCTAGCTCTCATAGAGATGAGATCTATCATCTATCACCTGTCTATATCGGTCTTAATTTTCTAAGTCTACTCTACCTTCTTGACATATATAGATAATTAAGAAGTAATTTTGTGTATTTTTCAAAGTATTTGTCATATTAAAAATTCAAACTTTGTATATGGTGATGAGCACTATTTTTGCATTCAAATATTGGAATTTTATGTCCTATTTTAATTCACTTAAAAATTCCATATAAAATATTTCCCTAAAATTTCTGTAGTCCAAAAATGAGAGTTATGGTTAAGCTTAAACACATAGAATATGGGGAGTATTGGACTAATTTTGTATCTGAAGTTTGAACAGATCATATTGAGTCATAAATGGAATCATCAGAAGCCTTGTAGATCACCTTCTTTTAAATCTCATTACTAGTCAAGCTGAAGACATGTCATTCAACTTTTTATTCCCCAATCTTTTCTTGCTTCTCAAGTTTTTAAAAACAGTGTCATTGAAGTATATTCAGTGTCATGCCTACCAACAGCTAGCCAGGTGACCTTGCTGAAGTATATTTTACACATTCAGTTCTTCCACTTGAAATGTACAAGTCAATCATCTTTGGCAAATTTTAGGAGTGACGAAACTATCATAATAAGTCAGTTTAAGTGTTTTAAAATCATAGCAATAAAATCTTTCATGCTCATTTACAGTTACTCTCTGTTCTCACCCCAACCCTACCCATAGACTTGCTTTTTTGGACATGCCATAGAGTAAATCATGGACAGTTATGTGGTTTCTGGAGTCTGACTCTCACTCAGCATGTTTTCAAGGTTTGTCCGTGTTCAGCACGTGTCAGCGGTTCACTAGACATGCCACTGGGTGGACATACTACACGATTGATGTACCAGGTGATATTTAGATTGTTTCCATTTCAGCGCTGTTATGAATAATGCTGCTGCAAATGTTTGCATGACGATCTGTGTGTTTCTCTTGGGTAGAGACCTGGGAGTGGAATTGCTGGATTGTCCAGCAATTAGAGTTTTGAAACTGTTAACTGTGCCCACAGTGATTTCTGCATCTCATTTTAACTTTTCATTGTCAGAGAAAAGAGATAATGCTCCTGTCATTCACTCATTCATAAAACTCATTTTTTCATTTCAAAGATATTGAATACCTACCTTGTGCTAATCAGTCATGAGAGAACTATGGATGGCATATTTTTCTTCAAGGTGCCCACAAGTAAGACTTCACAAAGTTTTCAATTATTGAAGAGGAAGGATACAATTTGAGAATATTTTAAACTAGTTTACAAGGAACAAGGTGTCTGAGAGGGGTGGGAGGAGGAAGCGGAGGAGGAAGAGGAGAAGACTTTAGTCTTAGGATTTCCCACTGTGATGACGATTTTTAAGGTTTTGTCTTCCTTTTTGGGGGGAACAAGAGTCAAGATTTTTAATTTGTTCATTGCTTGCATGTGAAGCACTCCTTGGTGACATCCTTGGCCTGGGACTCTGCACAGTCCTTAACTCCATCACCTATAGCCACCCGCTGCTTGGGGCATCTGCTCTCTGCTGCTTTGACAGAGGCCTCATGCTCCCGTTTCCTGTCATCAGCCTTCATTAGGTTGTTGGTGTCCAGCCTCCACCACCTTGACATGCGAGGCGCATCACAGTTGGAAATGGCCGCACGGAGGCACTTGACTCTGGTCTAAGGCTGTGGCAGCTTCGCAAATTCCAGGCGAGGTGCCGTGGTGGGCAAGGCGTCCTCCGCACCTCTTGTGGGCAGCGTGCACATGACAGGGCAGCTCCAGCAGCAGGTCCTTCCTCGGCCGTGGTGACTTATGGGCGGAGCGGCATCTCGAATGCACCCAGGTCTCTGCCTCTGTGGGACTGGATGGTGGCAGGGAAGAAGCGGGTGTTCATGTGAATCTAGTTCAGTGGAACCATTGTTTTCCCTCTTGCTTTATCATTTTAATTTATTTTTGGTGGAGTAAAAGACAGGGACTTTGAAAAAGAGGAAGCTGTGGGAATAAGCAGGTCTGGTCCTGCAAGGGCTGGGACACTCTCTAAAGCACTAGGCTTTACCCAAGGGCAGTTGAGGACCAGGCCTGATTTCAGTGAAAGAAGCCACATGAAGAATGTTCCTGCTGTGAAGACTGACTCTGACAGTTATTTGGATGAAAGGGAAGAATTAGAAGGAGGAGAAATGGTTTCCGAGACTTTTGCTGCAATTCATGGTGAAGTTAGTGGTGATCTGCAGAAGGTTTTGGATTCAAGAGCTGTGGCAGAGGAGGCACGGATATAACCTAGTGACTGCTCTCTGGATGCTGACAAGTTGGAGGAGTCGGAAGAGCCAGAGATGGGTCCCATAGTTCCTTTTGGACAGATAGTTAGAAAGCGATATCGTATATTGAAATAGCAAGCCCAAGAGAAAGAGGAGCAGGTTCTTAGGGAGTAAGGTGATGAGTTTGGTTTTGGATTTATCTCTCTTGGGGAGTAACAGTCAGTTTGGGCTGCTTTAGATGGAGTGGCTTAACTAACAAACATTCATTTCACATTTTTCTGGAAGTGAGGCAGTTCAAGATTGAGATGCTGACAGATTCGTATCTGGGGAGAACTTCCTTTTTGGCGTGTAGGTGGTTTCCCCTTGCTATAACCTCACATAGAGGAGGGAGAGTGGGGTGCTGTTCTCCTCTTCTTATAAAGGCATCTCCCATCATGGGGACTCCACCCTATGACCTCATCTAAACCTCATTGCTTCCCAAGGTTTCATCTCTGAAGACTGTTACTTTGGGGAGGCAGCTTATGAACGGGAAGGGAAGACGTCCTTCCATAACAGGGAGGGCTCAGAACACCCATGTATGTAGGGACACATGGCAGCTGGGTCCCTGGAGAAGAGCTCCAGGCAGAGTTCCATTTTGAGAGATAGATTTCAGATGTGTGTGTGCAACGGTAAGACATGAAGCCTTGGGACGGCATATCATCGTCCTGGAGACTATTGAGAGAGGGGAGGATAGACCTGTGGTCAGAAATCTGGGGCACACTGACGTCTGAGAAACTCACAGGAGGAAAGGATGCCAGGAGGAGCGATCTGAAGCAAGGAGCCCAGGAATGTGTTGTCAAAGATGTGTCACAAATTTGCACGGTGTGAGAATGTCAGAGGGAGGGAGTGGGCTGCAGTATCAGTTACTAGAGTTCAGTTAAGTGAGAGTGAAAAAGGATGGGTGGGATCTAGCAACATGGAAACATCGGGGTTCATGGTAACTGCAGCTCTGTGGAGCGTAGAGCTGAGTAGGGGAGGTGGTAGAATCACGTGGTGGATAGGCAGTGTTTTCTTCTAAAACAACTCCAGGGGTTTGCATAAAAATTCCTTAGTCTAACACAGGTTTTTTGTATTGAGGTGAAATTTGCGTGCAGACTAACCATTTCATGGTGAGTTTGGCAGTATCTCGTCACAGGGCTGTGGCGACCGTCTCTTGTCTAGCTCTAAAACATCCTCATCTCCCAAAGGAAAACTCCGATCCATCAAGGCGTTGCTCCCCTTCCCCTGCCCTCCCCAGCCCCTGCCAACTCCAGTCCGTGCTCTGTTTTTGTGGATTTCCCTATTCCTGATACTTCATATAAAGGCCATCAGGGGATGGGTGACCACTGAAGTCTGGGTTCCCTCACTTTGCCCTGGATACTCACCCCACCATGGCAGGAATCAGGACCTCTTCATTTTTGTGGCCAAATGCAAGTCCACGGTATGAACACACCACCGTTTCTCCAGCTCTGTTGAGGGGCATTTGGATTGTCGCCCTGTGACTATCGCAAATAGTGCTGCTGTGAATGTGGAGGGATACCTATGTATTTGAGAACCAGCGTTCTATTCTTTTGGACAGTTCTGAAATCGAACATAGTTTTTCAAAACTATACTTTTGTATAAACTTCAAACAATTGATTTTGTGGAACGTGGTATCATCACATTATATAGATGTGTGGTGTGAGCACTGTAAATCCATATGTTTATATAACACAGTGGGTTCACCACTATTTCAGGTTTTCCTTCACTAGGAAATGGACCCTCAGACCCCATTTTACCGTCTTCATTCCCCCTTCTCTGCCTGCAACCACTAGTTTGCGTTTGTTTTTTTTTTAACTAAAAGTCTATTGTTCATTTGTTACAAGTCTCTTTGTATTTGATTTAATTTGTTTGGTCGGTATCTCTGTGCACCACAGATGAGTGAGATCACAGGATGTCTGTCCTCCTCCTTCTAGAATCCTCTCTATAACGGTAGTGGGCACCCACAGAAAACCCTGTGCATGGCACCAGAAGAGCAGTCTGTGTTCTTGAGTCCTTTGGATTCTCTTGGAGATTGGATCCGGGAAGCTACCACCCAGTGATTAAACAGACCATCTAGAGATAGCTCAGCTTAGTTCATAAACTTTGAAAGAAGGAAACCCCCATTAGAAATGAATTTTGAGTCTTATAAGAAGAAAGAGTTTCAGGTGAGGCATTTGGATAAGTTGACTCACGTACGAGAGAGGACGGAACAGGCACAGCACTGGACGGGCCCGAGTTTACTCTTCTGAGGAGAGGTGCTGTGGTACCCTGTTGGTGACCAGGATGGTGACATGAATTAGGGACAGCCAGGGTGCTAATGTCAGAGCCAGCTGAGTTTTACAATTGAGATTGCATTTTCTCAATCAATTTTTACTCATCTCCCAATAAGCACTGACTCATATTTAATCTTGTGTTTCCCCACTCGGACACACCAGTTTCAATGGAAGAAGATTTGAGTTCTGTCTGTGATACGCAGTCTGGTCTCCACAGTCCAGTTACCTTTTCTCCAGGAAGCACAGATGAGCATTGTTAGAGGGGTGGAACGATTACTCCCTTTCCTCTCGTGTGTGTGAGTGTTGACATGAGACCGTTGGAGGGCCATTTTGACAAGTGTCATTTCTTCTGCATTCCTTCCTTTGCAGAATCAAGTAGGAATCAGCTATGGCACTGAGATCTTCTAAGACCAGATTCTCTGACTTGGTCCCCAGGTCCCCCAAGGTCTGGTTCTGTGAGTTCATTTTCTAAAGAGTAAGAAGGGAATGAATGAAGGCTATCAGGAAGAAACAGAGAGAGAGGAGGAGGAAGCATTTTATTTTTTAATTTGTTCACTTTGGTTATCCCCTGCCTCCAGCTTGGGTCAAGAACCCAGGTCCTTGAGCTTTATTTACCTGGTCTGCACACCTGCCATCAGCTTGTGGCCTGAGCCACCAGGGCACATCTATGACAGTCTCCAAGATGGTGTCTACAGACTTGAGAGAGGAAATTATCTTTGTCGAGTGTCTGTTAAGCGTTTTATTTACCTGAGTTCATTTAAGTTTTATAGCTGGTCAGTAAGTGGGAGACCCATGCTATGAACTACATCTGTAACTCCAGAGTCAGCCCGTCTGCCATCCGTTAGAACGTGCATCAGGCGCCCGGCCTGTGCTGTGGCTTCCTGGGGTCATACGGTGAGACTGATGTGAGGCGTCTCCAGGCCACACAGGAAGCAGTGTTTTCAGGCAGATGGCGAGGGGCGGGGCCTATCCTGTGGTGCCACATGGCGGTCATCCCTGAGCTGTGTCACGGAACTTGTCCTGGAGAGATTCTGGATGACTTGTCAGGAGAGTGCTGATTTATCTCACAGATTGTGTCTGATTCAGGAAAGTGTCTTACGTCTCCGTTTGTTTATACCATCTCTCTTCAATGTACGTGATCTCAGTATTGCAACTACAAGGTTGATGGGTTGATTCACATTGTACGTTTTTGTTTCAGGCAGAGAAAGCTGATGGCTTTGTCAACCTGCCCGATTTCATGGTGGAGAGAGCATCTGAAAGCAAGAAAAAGCAGTAAGTTGTCCACCGTGTCCCACCCAAGCCTTCATCCCACACAGCCCTCCAGAATGGCCCTCAAGTGACGCAGAACTGGAAGTTAGTGTCTGAAACGTCTGAGCATCGTGAATAGTATGGGCTGGCACCCACACAGCAGGAGAAGCCTTGCCCTCTTGTTTTCTGGAATTCTGCTCTTGGAGCAGATGGATTCTGACCCCATGGAGTCTTGGCACAGCGTGCTGTGGGGCCGTGTCTGTGCTGGCGTGGGCACAGGCTCCGCTCCAGCATGGCCAGGGAGGTCAGATGTCAGGGCTGCACCTTGTCAAGACCATGCCGGTCACACAGGCTCGCCAGTGTCACAGGCGTGACAGCAAGACCAGCTTCCTGGAGACTGACCCTCTAGATGTCTTAGACGTGGGCATTGTACCTCCATGTCATTTAAAAACCAGAGACCTGTGAGCCAACAGGGACCCAGATGCCACCGGTCCTCAGTCCTGGTTTTTCTGAGGAGGGAGGCGCGTGGAGAGTTCGGACATGCTGAGGCCCTGGGCGGGTGCTGGCTGCAGCTAATATTTTTTTCTGAAACACCAAATAAACTGGTGTTAACTTAAAATCTTTTCTAGTCCAGTGTAGCTGTGGTTATCCAGCAATACATGGGCTGGCGGTGACTCTTACGTTTTTGACCAAATTGGTTATTTATAAAAACCTGCCCTGTACTGTTGGACTTCCGGTCAAAAAATGTAAAGTGGAAGCATTTTTCTTGCATCTAAAGTACACCTTGTGTTTCGTTTTTTCACAGAGGGCAGCCTGGACATGGTTTCGGGTGTGTTGTTACAGAGTGGAAGTTCTGTGCCTGATTATTCTCCTGTAAATCGAATTCTCGTATCTATATCGGACTGAATGTGAATTAATGCTTTGAGGAGTTGATTTGAGTTCTGTAGTGATGCCTCTGGCACTCTAAATTTTACTGTCATTTTAGCAAAGCCTTTAGCAAACAAAAATGAAAGACTACACCCAAGTGTTTTCACTAGAGACCACTGATCCGCCGAAACTTGGTTCTCTTCTGGATTCGCAGCCTGAGAAATGCCCTCTGCTGCTCCATGAAGTTGAGTCACACAGCACTTACTCCTAACAGCACGATTGCTACTTTGCACATTTGCAGAGAAAGCAGATGCGCGCACCAGATTGACATTGGAGTGATTTACTTTCAAACCCATTGACAGAACTAAGTTCTCTTTTGTCTGTGCTTCTCCCTTCAAGCGCTTTCAAGATCAGCCACCCCCGGATCAAGGCCTTCTATTTTGCAGCTGAGAATGTGCAGGAAATGAACATGTAAGTAGAAAATCCACTGACTTCAAGCTTGGTGGGAACGAACTTCCTTTGGTCAGAAGTTCGGATTTTATGTTCGCATCAGAGACTGTGTTATTGCTGCTGCTCTAGGATCAGTCTCTTTAGCCCTAAAAAGCCTTCCTGCTTCCCCTCTCTGTGTGGAAACGGTTTGGAGAACTATACTTGCCAAGGTGGCTCTTCCGAGGAGAAGTAATAAGATTCTTTTGCAGACCCACTTAGTTCGGAAAGGAATAGAAAGAAGCCATTCCAGGAAAAAGGGGAAGTGAGAATCAGCCTCTTGGGGAAAAGGGCTTGAAAGGCGCGTGCGCAAGTGAGCAGCCAGCTTTCAGAGGTGGGTGTGACTATGTCCGGAGCACTCGCCGCCCGTGTGCCCGGCGTCACGCTGCCTCCATCCGCCCGACGCCCTCGCTCTGAGCGCAGGCAACGCAGTCTCTGCCTCCCTAAGGCCACCTCCGTGCCCGGTGACACGGGTGGAGTCTGCGCAGTGTGGCCGCCTGGTCCATCCTGTTCAGATGACCAGGCTGGTGCACAAATGAAGCAACGTCAGATAGACAGACAGTCAGACAGACGGACGGACGGACGGACGGTAGATAAGTAGATGGATAGTGACAGATCTGCGGTGATCGGAAGCAGCAGAGAGCATTCTGTTCAGTTGAAGGCCTGTTCACAGACGTCTCGGTGTCTCCTCACTTCAGACTTAAACATGTCTCTGGAACGTCCGCCGTGTGTCCCAGCGCAACGCACGCGGCGCGAAGGGCAGCGCGTCCGTCTTCACTCAGCGCTTACGACGCCTGTCGGTGCTGCGGGCAGAGCCGTCCCCAGGCCTTCACACTCTAGAAACCAGAGAAAAGAGACAGTTTTCATTCGTGTGCAAGTACGAATCCACACGCCGGACACACCACACACACACACACACACCACACAC
>RJWH01004179.1:0-118642 GCA_004363575.1 Solenodon paradoxus | reverse complement strand
GACAGGTCCATCAATGAAGGGATGAGACTCTGAAAGCAGGAGCCTCATTTGGGGGTTCTGGAAAAGACCCTGTTTCAGAGGCAACGGAGCTCCTCTTAGAACCTGACAGATTTCTACTCTGGAATGAGGGCCTGGGCAGGTCATGAACCCTGTTTCCATCTCTGGCCTGCATGACCGGAGCCCAGGAGGAGTCAAGGGCACAGAGACTGGAGCCTGGAGAGGGTGAGCTGTGAGCAATGAGATTCCCCGCCTCCTTCGACGGGCGGGGACGGGAGGCACCTGGAGCCTTGGGGACCTAGAGGGACGGGAGGACTCCGCCAGCCTCTAGCTCGCACTCCTCCCCTGCCTGCGGGGAGCCTCGGTCAGCCGGTGAGCCGCGGCGACTGCAGGGTCCCGAGTCCGGGCACCGCTGCGCAGCGCCGGGAGTGCCCACGAGGGGGCGCGCGAGCTCAGCGTCCGGCGAGGCAGGCGGGAGGCGGCGGGGAGCTGGCGGCGCCGCGCGACGCCCAGGCAGCGGGGTTCCCAGGCGGGTGGTCCTCAGGCAAATCGCGCGCCTTTCCTTAACACATTTTACAATTGGACCAAGTCCAGATTGAACTTGTTCTGTGCCCGGATGTCTGCATATTGGAATAAGCTCGCGGAAAGAGAGGCGACCGCCTCTATTCGGGAAGAAACGCCCGAAGGGGCGGGATGGGGCAGCCGCCCGCGGGCCCAGTGTCACCCGTTTGTGCTCCAAGGAGCCGCTAGGAGGACCCGGCCCCACGGCTATGCCTCACCCTCGGCCATCCGCGAGTACTTCCAGGTTACGGGCAAGGCTCAGGGCCAGAGGGAAGGGGACACGACTCGAGGAAGACACAGTGCTGCTCCCCCGCCGGCGCCTCGCCTCCCCGGGACACAGCCCCGCCCGCCCTCCCGCTCAGAGGTTTTCTCCGGCCGCGCATCCCTGTCTTGAGCGTCGCTTTTCCAGGAGGCGTCCTCCGCCCTCTCCCCTGACGCCCAGGCTCTGTGCGGGGCTCACAGTTCTGCGACCAAGTTCAAATCCCTGTTAGGCAGCTGGGCAACTGGGGACAAGTTACTTAACCCTCGAATTCTCTTTCCCGGTTACAGGAGGGATGGGAGGAACTGAAGCACTCACCGCAAGGGTGGCCGCGAGGATTAAATGGGCGTCTGTCAGGTCTTAGAGCCACATCAGTTTCCGGCTAGAAGCGCCTGGTCCCGGCAGGCGGATGGTCCAGTGGGAGACCCACCCCAGGAGGGCTGTTCCCTTGTCATCAGCCTCACACCACCCCCTCCCCCTCACTCCGCGGCTGTCCACTTACTCCAAGGTGAAGTGAACCCCGTGGGGCACTCGGCTCCCTGCTCCCTGCATTTTGCAGGGCGCAGGAGCATGCAATGGGACGTTTGTGTTGGCGGTGGGGGGTTACTAACAGTCAGGCAGCGCTGACTGTCAGGTGGGGCATTGCTGAGCCAGACCCCTCAGAATGGACCCCACTTTCCAGCATGCTTGCAGCCTGACTTCAGCCTGCATCCCAGGTTGAATATGGATCCAAAGTTTGGCTACAGAAGCCCCCAGGGTGTCCCCAGAAGCACCGTGAGCAGACATCCCGAAGCACATTGAGACTCAGCCCTGCTTCACCTGCCAGGGGTGGGGGGCTGCCCCAGAGTCCCGGGACCATGCCACCGAGCCAGAGATGCACACTGATAAAGCAGCCATAGAGGGAAAGCACTTCTGCATCTTAGAGTTCCAGAAGGGACTGAGCCCCAGCCTGGGAATTCAGCTGGGTCATCAGCTCCTGGGCCATATCCGATTGGCCTTGCCTGGCCTCGCCAATGGGCTGCCTGTTCCAGAAGGCTGTGAACTGAGCATCATTCCATAATCACCTCTCAGTGTGCCCTGCTGGAGTGGGAGGTGCCACAGTCCTGGAAGGGACCTCCATTGCCTCTCAGAGTTGTGAGTGCCCTGAGCCATGAGCTTCAGTCCTGTAAATAAAAGCCATTGGTGCGCCCTGGTGACCTAGTAGATAAGGCCACCGGTCGAAGTCCATAAACATCCCAAAGCCCCAAGGGGAACAACCAAATGATGAACAACTAAATACAAGAAATGCTTCTTCCTCTCTCCTCCTGTCTACCTGCTTGCCTGCACCTTTTCTTTAAAATAAAATAAGTAGAGGTCATGAGGACCCCCCACTCCTCTAGACCCCTCCTCTGTCTTCTTGCACCCATTTAGTAAATGTTTATGGGTCAGCTAAGTGGTCCTGGGCATGTGACAAGGGCTGTGCTTCAGCTGCAGAAGTAAGGCAAACCCAGTGACTTCTTCAACCAAGGGCTTTGTCTAATGGGGAGATGGGCAAGAAGCAAGCACACAGAAAACAAAACTGCTTGTGTTAGGTGTTAAAAGGAAATGAAAAGTGTGCCATGAAATAGGATAATTGGATGATCCACAAAGGCTGTGAAGACGAGTGCAAAAAACGCTGAGGTGGGAAATTCGGGGTACTCAGGGATAGCGAGGAGCCAGGAGAGGCAGCTAGGGAAAATGAAGGCAGGTGGATGGAAAGGTGAATGGGGGGAGGTGGCCATGGTGAGGGTGATATCAGGAACAAGCTGATCCTGTGTCTGCATAATCTGATCCTGTAATAGATCTTTTCACTCTTCTGCTTAAAATACCCAATGATCTCCCCTCTTCTCGCAGAAAAATTCAATCTTTCCGGTGCTCCCCACATCCCTCTTACCTCTTCACCCTCCCTCACCCACTCATCCCAAGAAAATCCTCAGCTCCTTTGCTTTCCTTCTGCCTGGCATGCCTTCCCCGGTAGCTGTCACCTCTATGGATAAAGGAAGTGGCTCACCCTGGCAGGGCCCCTGCTCCAATGAAGCCCCACCTTGTCCCCTTGTCCCATTTTATTTTATCCATAGCACTCATTACCACTGGACACAGCAGAGATCTGTTTGTTTTCTGTTCTTCCCCACCCACGCTTATACCCCACAAAGTCAGAAGCAATGATATATTAAATGATTTAGTTCTGACCTGGGAGCACTGACTGGTCCAGGATGCCCTAAAGAAAAAGATAAAAATCCTAAGTCAATGAAGCGCTCACTGAAAAGTATGAACCACATGAGGCGCACATCCTGCTGTCTCGGGGGTAAGCCCTGCCTGGGGAGCCGTCCACATGCAGAGTCCAGAGACCCGTGGTGAGGTGGGGAGTGGGGGGGGGGGGTGGAGAAACAACTAAAATGAACCAAAATACATAAAAATGCTTCTTCCTCCTCTCTCTGCCTGCTGCCTGCCTGCCTTCATTCTTGTCTGTTTCCTTCCTCTTAAAAAAAGGTAAAAATAAACAAAAACCATATAAGGACTATAATGCTAAGACAGACAACAAGACAACAAAATCTACACTTAGAAGGTAAAGTCACTACAGGTGGCTTTTTTTTTTTTTAAGGAAAGATGCAGGCAGGTATGAAGCAGTCAGGCAGGCAGAGAGAGGAAGCACTTTATTTTTATTTAGTTCACACAGATTGATTCCCCCTGGACCCAGGATCCAGACCTGAACTCAGGTCTCTGAGATGTATGTGGACTGTGCTCCTCTGGAGGATGCTGACCTAAATGCAGCTCCACCAGGGCATACGATGGCATTGATTTTATAGAACGGTTTGACAAATATTTTTAAATAGGTGTGTTTAGGGGTGTTCTGGTGGAGCAGAGATTGGCTCAGTCACCTCTAAAGGAGAGCAAGTCACATGCCCCTAAATTTGAGTCTCAAGTCCATGGGGAAACAGCCAGTGTGAACAACTAAATACAAACAAAATGCTTCTTCCTCTCTTTTTCTTCCTGTCTGCTCTCCAATCCCGCATGCACCTTTCCTTAAAAAAAAATTTTTTAAAAAGAGTATGTTTAAGGGGCTCAAGGAGAATTAGAATTATAAGAAGAATTAGAATTAGAGAATTAGAAAAGCACCTGCTAATTAAATAAAAATTATGTTAAAAGAACAAGATGAAATGAAATGAAAAAGGAAGGGGGGAAAATACTGGTCATTAAAAAACATGATAGGAAGATTCCAAAATTGACACAAAGAGTATTTTAGCGAATTTGAAGATAGTACAAAAGAATTGGGCTAGAATGCAATACAGAGAAATGAAGAGATTTTTAGAAGGTTAAGATACACGGATGATTGATAGAAAGAGACTCCACCCTGTGAGAGAAGGAGTCTCAGAAGAAGAGAATGTAGAGAGAATATTTGGAGAGATAAAGCCGAGCATTTCCTGGACTGAGGAGAACATGAATTCTTTGATTATAAGTGTGCTCCCTGGGCCAGCCAAGGAAAATAAAAATAAGTGGTCTAGGTGTGTTTGGGCTGAATACCAGACTGGGTGGCTTATAAACAATAGAAATTAATGTCTCACTTTCTGGAGACGGGACATCTGTGATCAGAGTGAGCGAGGGCCCTCTTCTGGCTTTCAGACTTCCCAACGCATTCTCACCTGGTGGAAGGTGAGGGGAATCCCTGGGGCCTCTGTTCTAGGGGCATTAATCCCATTCGTGAGGGATGAACTAATCACCTCCCAAAGGTCCTACATCCTAAGACTGTGCGTGTTGGCATTGGGATTTCAACCTAATGATTTCGGGGCCTCTGACTATTGAGACTCTGGCAGGTACCAGGGAGAAAAGATAATATACACCTGAAGACTTGTCTATCAGATGGTGAGTCAACTTTGCATCAGCAACAGCATTTGCCAGAAGACAATGGAATGATGCCTTTATTTTTTTTAACTCTCTTTAAAAGAAGCATTGAAGGAAAGAAGGGTGAGGAGGAAGACACATCTTTATTTAGTTCATTTTAGTTTTTCATCCTGACTCCAGGTCTTGAACCCAGGTCCTTTGGTTTTATGGGTTCACATGCCAGCGTCTAAGTCCCCTGAGAAACCAGGGCATGTCCCTTTATTTTTAATTTATTTTCGATAAGAGGAAAAACCCCAGAAGTTTAGTGGTGACATGTATACATGGGATAGACCCAGGTAAGCTGAGTGACTCTATGGAGCAATATCTTTAAACTCTCCAGTTTATATGCAGCTAAACGCTCATGCAGGAAGAGAGACAAGATAAAGATATTTTCAGACATACAAAGACAAAGAGAATTTGCCTCCCACAGATGTTCACCACAAGAAAAGTAATTCAGCAAGAAGAGAATTGAACCCAGAAGGAAGAGTAGGATGCAATAAACAATGCTGAGTATAGACATTGATAAAATGTGTTAGTAAATTTAATTAACCACCAATTTTTAAAAGAACAGTTCTGTAACTTTAAAAAGGTAAAAAAAAATCTAAAAAGACAATGAAAAATAAGGAGGGCCAATGAAAGTAAAGTAATATGCTTGTATTCAGAAGGAGAAATGCTACATTATTGAACTGCTAGAATAGCTGAAAAACAAGCATACATATTAAAAATGTAAATGTAAATATTAAAAAGAAAAGAAAATTAAATCCTTACTGATGCAGGGACAGCATAGTTTAAAATCCGTATGACAATATGCAGATATGTGAGTAGAAAACTAAATGGCAAAACCTGAGGTTTCTAAGAGCAAAGACTCCAAAGAGAAAAGACCCCATCTTAGCAAACTGAGTCTAGGGCACACGCCTAGATACTCCCCAGTTTTCCCTCCAGGTAACCTGGACACACCCAGGAAGGGAGAAACTCCCACCCCTCATATATATTCAAGAATCCATCTTGCCTGAGAGGCAGGCAGCACAGGTCGTACACAAAAGTGTATTCCCTTGATGTAACTTTCCCGGCCCGCAGGGAGCTTCCACTCACTGTTTCTGCTTGTTGTGTGATCCTGACCACACAGCTCTCTCCATAAATTGTTTCTGGATGGACCCAGTTCACCCTTCCCTGCATCACTGGCTGTATCAGTCTTTTTGGACTGCTGTAATAGAACATTACAGAATGCGCGACTGAAACAACAGAAATTCACTTTCTTACAGTCTGGAGGTTGAGTCCAAGATCAAGGAAATGGTCAGGTTGGGTTCTGTTGAGACCTCTCTCCTTTTTCAGAAACTATTTTCTTGTGTCCTCAAATGGTCTTTCCTCTATGCACAGGGAAAGAGATCCCTGGGTCTCTGTCTCTGTCTCTCTGTCTCTCTCTGTGTCTCTTTCTCTGTCTCTCTGTCTCTCTGTCTCTCTCTGTCTCTGTCTCTCTGTCTCTCTCTGTCTCTGTCTCTCTGTCTCTATCTCGCCACTCTCTCTCTCCCTCCCTCTCTCTCTGTTTTTAAGGAAAGGTACAGGCAGGAATGATAGTGAGCAGAGGCAGGCAAGAAGAGAGAGGAAGAAGCATTTTATTTATTTGACCAAGTCACCATCCCACCAGAGCGGGCCATCTCTTCCTTTTTCTTATAAGGATACCAGACCTATTGGATTCGACCCTTATGCTTATGACCTCATTTAACTTCTTTAATGACTCTATTCCCCCAGATAGTCACATTGGGACATAGGGATTTAGCAAATGAATTTGAGGGGACATAATTCAGTCCATAGTATTTATTTTCCAAATTAGCCAAAGGCATGTAAAATATTTGATTAATCCAACAGAAGGCAAGGAAAAAAGAAAACGAAAAAAGGATACAAACATAAATGACAAAATAATGTGGTAGAAGCAAATTAAATTCAAATATGTAAGTAGTCCAATTAAAGTACTAATCAAATTCACTAAATGAATTTTAAACATTCAACTCCATAGTGCTTGTAAGAGACATACTTAAACCATAAATTAAGATTGAAATTAAATATATGGAAAAGATCATTGTAAAAAGACTAATCAAAGAATGCTGATATAGCAATACTAATATCAGACAAAGTGGATTTTAATGCGATCCTATTAATATAGTAATAAAGAGTGATTATTAACTAACAAGAAAACAGGCAATACACTGACTTAAAATTCACATATTTGCATGCACCTGGCAGCATAGCCTAAATATATTAAAGCAAAACCGGAGAGAATTGCAAGGAGGAATTGATGATGGGAGATTTTAATATACCTTATAGGCACTGATCGATCAAGTAATCATATTAACAGGGGACCCATAAGATATATTTAGAACTCTGCACCAAACAGAGAGAATATACATTCTTGTCAGAAATACAAGTCTTTTAAAATGAATTCAGAAATTGACACCATGCATGACACTTTCCCTGAACACAACGCAATTAAATTCTTAAAATGATTAAAATGTAGTCAAGGAGCACCCTGATGGAATAGCGGTTAGGTCAGCTGACTTCAAAGGAGCGCAGTCCACACACATTCCAAGGACCTGGGTTTGCGTCCTGGGTCCCCGGGGGAAAACCAATGTGAACACCTAATAATAAAATGAAATGCTTCTGGCTTCTTGCCATGCCTGCCTACCTACTCCCCTTCATCCTCATCTGCCTTCCTTTATTTTTAATTTTTTTACTTTCCATGAACTTTATTTTTTCAAAGAACCAACTTTTAATTTCACTGATCTTCGGGATTGTCTTTTTGTTTTCTATTTCATTTATTTCTGCTCTAATTTTGATTATTTCCTTCTGCTGATTTTTTGTTTTAATTGTTCTTCTTTCTCTAGTTGTTTTAAATGTAAAGTTGTTTATTTGCAATTTTTCTTATTTCTTGAGATAAGCCTAGATTGCGATGAACTTTCCCCTTAGTACTGCTTTTACTACATGCCATAGATTCTGGTAGCTCCTGTCCTCATTCCCATTTGTCTCTAAGTATTTTTTAAGTTTCTCTTTGATTTCCTATTTTACCCAAGAGTCCTTCAGGAGCATATTGTTGAGTTTCCAATTGGTTTGGGGTCTCCCAGTTTTCTTTTGGAGGTTGATTTCCAGTTTTAGGCCATTGTGGTAAGTGAAGATGCTTGGTATGACTTCAATCTTTGTAAATTTGCTGAGAGTACACCTTTTCTTTTAAAAAAAGTAGGCAAAATAACCAAAACAAACAGCACTTTCACATTTAAAAAAGACATCTAAGCAACTTAGGATTTGAAGAGAAAATCAAGTGGGGTACAAAATATTTTAAATCGAATAACAATGACAGTATTACATGATAAAACTTAGAGGATGCAGTTAGAGTGGTACTTTAAATGTTTAGTCTTAGCAGGCCCTGGTGGCTAAGGTGTTAAACGCACACCTGGGGTGCAGTCTCCATATAGCCCAGGGACCCAGGTTCATGGTCTGTAGTCAGAGCAAACAACTAAATAAAAATAAAATGCTTCTTCCTCCTCTCTCTTCCTTTTTGTCTGCCTGTCTGTCTTTATTCCTGCCTGCTTGCCTTTCTGTTAAAAAACAAAATATTTAGCTTTAAATCATTTTATTTAGAGGAAAGATCGATAATAATTGTCAGCTGGAAAAAACAACTAAAAAGCAAATGGAAGGAAATTAAAGACAAAAGTAGAAATAATGAAGTAGAAAACAACAGAAGGGGTCAACAAAACAACAAATGAGTGAGAAATAAAAGGAACAAATTACTCTGAGAATTAAAAGTGATACTAGTATTACTACAGATGTAGGAAAGGCTAAGACCTCATTAGGTTGATCAAGTATGGAACAGGTGAATATTCTGAAGTACATTTTCCAGTATCCCTTTCAGTTCCCTGTGGCCCCAGGAAACAGTTCCAGCTGATGGGATGTAAACAGAAACGATGTGTAAAGTTCTGATGCCTGTTCTAAAAAGGAGGATCATGCTTATCATTCCCTGTTACTTTTTCCTGCTATCTGAAATGCAGATTTGCCGTCTAAGGGAGCAGCCATTTTGGATCATGAGTGACGAGCAGCACTGAAGGTGGAGAAAGAAGAGTGGAGGGAGCCCAGCTTCCTGAGGGCTTCAGAATTTCCACTCCAGCTTAGACGGCTTCTGATTTGTGCGAGCTTCTTCTCGGTGATAGTTTTGGTCACTGAAAGTCAAAGATTTTTATTACGCAGGTTGTAAACACTTTTAAAAATAAAAATGGAACTTCCTTACACTGATAGATGGGATTTATCAAAAACTTATCAGACATAGCAGGGGAGGCATTTCAGAACTATTCCTACCAAAGTCAGAATGAAGACAAAGATTCCTACTAGCCGTCAGCCTTGCACCTGAGAGCCTTTGCAAAAAGACAGAAAAAAAAATGGTGTGAATTGAAAGAAAGAGAAAGCACTGCTCTTAGTGGTAGAAATCACAAGTTTGTACATAAAAAAAATCTGTCTTGAAGGTAAAAGTGATGGATTGAATAATAATCTACTTTTTCTCCCTACCGATATGCTGCTAAAACTGGTAAAGGAATTTTGAGAAAATAGACATAAATCCACAAGGGTAAGAAAAAGAGAGGTTAACACTAACATTTTAGAAACTGGGAAGCACCTGGATGAGAATTCGCTGACTTAGCAGGTCTAAGAAAGTCACAGCCCAAACAGAGTCAATTGCGTGGAATTCCACCTGACCCGGTACCCACAATTGATAAAGGCCTCAGGAACTGGCAGTCCCGGCTGCCTCTGAGACTTGATATAAATGATGGGAGTAAATAGGGATAACTGATTAAAGATTTGGTTTCTTTTTTTTAAGAAACGGTCAGAAATGAAGATGACTGGGTAGGCAGGTAGGAGAGGGGGAGGAAGATGTGTTTTATTTTATTTTTATTTAGTTGTTCATCCTTGTTCTCCCCAGGCTTGGGATGCTAATGGGGCTTCGCCTAGCTGGAGGCAGTGGACCCAACCACTACTCCAATAGGGATTGCTGACTGAAAGAAGTGGTGAGACCCCGGATCTCAGCCTTTCCTTGCTCTACATTGCTAAGCAAGGTCCGCCATCCCTTGCCCTGGCAGAAGTCGGGGGGGATTCTTTTCAGGACTGAGCAAAGCAGGTCCAAGGGTATAAGACTGGATCCCAGAAGAGGGAATTAAGGTAACATTTTTCATGACAGCTCAAACTGGGTAGCCGTCTTTCCTATTAGGGTCCCAAGAAGAAAGGACTAAAGACCCTGGCACTGGGGAACAGCAAACGACCCTGCCAGATGCCTCCATGATGGAGCTCAGAGGTGGCACCACGACCCCCAGCGCCCATGGGCTCAGAACTTCTAAGCAGCTTTGTGGTTTCCCATTTGGGTCACAGCAGACAAACAAGGACCCTCAACATCAGAAGAAAGATGGGCAAAACCAACATTTAGAAGCAAGCAGGCAGAGACAAATGGTGGCGGAGCCCACTGGACAGTGGGGAAGAACATGTGGAGATTGAGTGGAGGGCAGGGTGTGTTGACATATATCTAAGAGATGGGAAACCTATACATAGGAAATTATTTTAATGTATAGAATAATTACTACAATAAATTAAAAAAAACAAACAAACAAACAAAAAAAAAACGAGCAAGCACAAACAGACTATGTAAGCCCAAGGGGAAAAAAATGGCATGCCCTGGTGACCTAGCAGGTTAGTTCACCAGAGACACAGTTCACACATATCCCAAGGTCCCTGGTTCAAGACCCAGGTGGGGGCCGAAGGAACAACCAAGATGAACAGCTAAATAATAAATAATAAATAAAATCCTTTTCCTCCTCTCTCTCCCTGCCTGTCTGCCTACTCGCCTTCATTCCTGCCTGCGCCTTTCCTCCAACAACAGCAGCAGCAGCAAAACTATCATAACCTTCCCTGAAGGTTAAAAAGAAAGTTCTGCATCCACAAAATAAGATACGGTTCTGAAAAGGCTTGGCGGAGTCTCTGGGACTGCTGGGGTTTTTCTCTTGTCTCTCTACCACTTTGGGACAAATCACACCTGCTCTATACAGAGCCCTGTGATTCGGATCTGTGGTCCAGGGACCATCAGCAGTAAAACGAGTTGCCTGTATATGTGAGGAATTGGGAAAACAGACAGGGACTAACTAATCTTAAATAGTCTTGTCCCCACCCATTTTTCTACAAGCCCCCAAAGGGGTAAGTTGTGATCTAAGACGAATCAATTCCTAATCCCATTTGCTCTGGGGGAAGAGGAACTGTAACACAGCCCCTGATAAGGAAATTTTTGTAGCCCATTAAGAGTATGAGCAATGAGCTTTGTTCCACCCCAGCCCCTTGTGTTTTCTTACAAAAACAGGCCAGATGATTGGGGTTGTTGTTGGCACATGGGGGTCTCACATCTGGAGAAACCAAGGTTTTCTCCCCTCACATACTGCATCAGCATCCCTTTGATCTGGGGCCTGAGTTATGTTACTGATACTGAAGTTGGAGATGACCAGATGGCCACCTGCAGCTTCCAAGCTGGAATTTCCCTCTTGTCACTCAGAGAGACTGAGGATTTAAAACTTAGGTCTCCATTTTCTGCAGAAAATAAATGGACTGTTTCCCTTTCTCAAGTCTTGTATGTGGTTTTCTCTGGGCACTTGTGGCACCAGAACTGGAGATCTGGTCACAGAGCAGTGTGTGCTGTGTCCCTGACACAGAAAGTTGTTTTGTGGAGTGAGAACTGGAGTTTTCTGGTATCTGGAGCTCCCCACCTTAAATGGTAACTGCCCCAACCCCATGCCAATAGTGCTAATTAGGACTGATAAGCACCGAGGTCTGCCCTTCTGATTGCTTGACAGAATAGCCCAGGCCCAGGGGAAATGAGCACTTTAGAGCACAAATTTTTCAAAAGGAAAACAACATATTGAATTTCAGATTCCATCAGAAGCATAAATATCAGAACAGATGGACCAAAATGTTCTAATTAATCTCATGAACAAAGAAAGATAAAGGAAGATATTGGCAATATGAAAGAAAATAAG
Organism: Solenodon paradoxus; assembly: GCA_004363575.1. NCBI lineage: Eukaryota > Metazoa > Chordata > Mammalia > Eulipotyphla > Solenodontidae > Solenodon > Solenodon paradoxus. Next base: position 106,882 of record RJWH01004179.1, on the reverse strand, counting down.
AAACCATAAAAAAGAACCAAACAGAAACAGCATTTGGTATCAAAAATGTCATAGTTGACATGCAATATAATATGTGGAACATATAATAGTTAAAATCAACAATAGAATGAACAAAATAATTGCAGGTGAGTAAGCTGGTGGGTGAGACTAAGGGAGTCCTCAAGAAGGAAGAAGGAAAAAACAAAAAACTAAAATACAGGAAAGGAAAACTAAAAGATATGGATGTCATCAAATGAAGTCACATTCATGGGGCGGGGAATTCATATTTGGAAGGCAGATGTGTTGAATTCATGAAGTGTCTCCACCACAGTGGTGGCGATTATTTTTTTTAATGCATCCTACTTGGGATAAATGAATATTGATTTTTTTATTATCTCTTCAATTCTCCTCCAGTCTATGATCTTGGATTTTTTTTTTTTTTAATTTTTATTTTTTTTTTGCTTCAAGTCCTGGGTTCAAACAAGTCCTGTACTTTAGCCACCTTCTCAACCTGGACTCTGATCAGACATAAACTAGATTATCTCCTATCTCTTCCTCTCTTTCATTGCTTCTCTGTCTTAGTCAGTGCTGAATTTTTGTAGTATCTTCATATTCATCTTCCAGTTCACAAATTCTTCCTTCAGCTGAGTCTTCACTTGGGTCTAATCTGCTATTTTCCCTAGCAAAATTTTTTTAAATTTTAAAATGGTAGTTTTCATTTCTAATAGTATTGCCTCTTTATCAGTGTTTGTCAGTTCTCAGTTTTAATAGTCTTCTGTTGCTATCCCATTTTTGTGATTCAGTCTCTTCTTTACACACTCCCTAAGAGTGATGGCTTCTCTATTCAATATCCAGTAACCTTAAGGGCCAATTCTGTTGTTGACTGTTCCTCCTGACTCTCACTCATGGAGTTTGCTTCTCTGTGTTTTTGGAGATTTGTGTCTGTGTGTGTGTGTGTGTGTGTGTGTGTGTGTGTGTGTGTGCGCGCGCACGCGCGCGCGCACGAGTTCACACTGATAGACGGTGAACTATGGCAGACCTCCACTGAGGATAACTTTCTCCAGAGAAGATTTGTATTTGCTTTGTCTGCATAGCAAAGGATGTACCAACCCAAGGCAGTAACTTCAGTCATCTTCTAGGGCACCTGCTTACTGCAGGGGTTTGGGATTCGCTTCCTCCTTGCTACTGTTCACAAGTTTAGTCTTTCAGAGTCGGTCTTGTAGGACTTACAGGTATGGGCATTGCACTCCGGGATCCCGCCTCACCTGCGTGCTTATCACTTCACACCTGTCTACTGCTCACTAGATCCCTTTACTTGCTTCCTGCAGTTCCAGGTGTGGAATAGGAACCATATTTTGAGCAGGTTAAACATGACTGTCGCAGGGAGACTTATTAGAGTATCTAGGCTTCTACTTTAAGAAGAATTCTCCGGGAAACTCTTTTAAGAAAATATCCATAAAAACAAATAGAACCCATATGAGAATTCAGCAAAGTTGCTGATAGATGTCAGCATAAATATGTCCAGACTATTTCTTTTTTTAAATTGAGTTATAATTGACATATAACATTATGTTTCAGGTATAACATTATTGCAAAACAATTACCACAGTAAGTCTAGTTACCATCCGTTCATGTACAGAGTTACATTTTTCCCTTGTGCTTTCCATACCATTTCTGTATGCAGGGAATAACCAATTAGAAAATACTAAAAAAAAGTCCTCCACAGAGGCAATAAACTTCAAGATACTCAGAAATGAGTCTACCAAAAGATATGCAAGACCTTTATGAAGAAAAATCACAAAATATTATAGAAGGGCATAAAAGAAGATCTGTGTAAATGAGATTTTTTAATGTTCATGGGTAATATTCATGGGTTGGAAGGTGCTATCATAAAGGTGTCAGTTCTTCTGAATTTAGTCTATAAATCTAATGCAGTACAAATGAAAATACTTGTGAAATTTTTTGTGGAACTTGACAAGTTTATTCTAATGTTAACATGGAAGACAAAAATAAAAGAAGGAAAAAAAGGAAGACAGACAGGTGTGAAGAGGCACAATGGGTGAGGGCAGGGACTTTCCAAATAAAATATCAATTTATCACAAAGTTATATGAAGTGTGATTTTAGCACAGGCACACAAAGGTAGTTCTAGGGATTAAAGTGGACTAGAGACCAGAAAATAAACCCACTCAGATTTGAAAAGTTGATATACGAGAGAGGTTGCATTACATTACAGGGGAAAGTAGGACTATTTAATAAATGATAATGCAACAAATTATTGTCTTTATGAAGCAATCAAGCATCTCATGAATAACAAACATTACATGTGGATTAAGAACTTTAATGTGAAAATCAAAATAAAAACTTTATCATACTTGGAAGAAAATATAGCAGAATATCTTTGTAATATCAAGTAGAAGGGGAAGGATTTCTTAAACAAGACACAACATCTCCCAATTATAGAAAATTATTGTGATAAATTTGACCTTATTAATATTTAGAACTTTAGTGCAACAAAAGATACTATGAAAACAGTTAAAGACAAGACACAGATTGGAGAAATGTTTCCCAATGCAAATAACCAACAATGAGTTATCATTTAGATTATATGAAAAAGTTTGACAAATCAGTTTTTTTAAAGTCAATAAAAATGATAAATGATGCAACAGACATTTCACAAAAGTAGAAGCCCAAATGGTCAATAAGCCAATCTGAAAAACTGCCTGGCATCAAAAGTAGTCAGGAAATTGCATATTAAATACACATTAAGATAGTGCTGTCAGATATTAAATGTTTAATACTAGTAAGTGTTTACACTTTTGGATTCTAAACTAGTACAATCACTTTCAAGAGCAATTCAGCAAAATATAGCATCTCGGAGGGTATATCCTTACACTCAACAATTCTACTCCCAAGCATTTTCTCAAGAGAAATTGTTATGCATATGCGTAAGGACACTATAAACAGGAATGTTCACCTCAGCACTGTTTGTAATAATGAAAAACCAGAATCACAGGAGAATGGATAAATGGTGATGTGCCCAGATAACAGAATACAGTGCAGCTGTTGGAATAAATGAACAAGAGCTGCACATATCAATGTGGATGCTTCTGAAACTACAGTGTCTAAATCAGGCAAGTAGCAGTATGCACTATACATGCTGTTTATACAAAGCTTCAAAATATGCAAAACAATTCTGTACGTTATTTATGGCTATTTTTACTACATAAAGTTGTAAGGAAAGTATAAAAATGTGCATATGAAGTAAATACAGCAAGATGTTAAAAACTAATAAAGCTGAATATTTGATAAAGTGAGAACATAGGTGTTTTAATATATTCTTCTTCTTGTCTCTATTTTTTAAATATTTCATTTAAAAAATCACTCTGCAGCTGTGAAGGATGGATGAGAAGGGGTAGAATCATTAGTGGCTTTTGCCATGGTGGGAGTGAGAGATGGTGGGTGGATGAGGGGGAGGTGGAAATAGAGGGAAGGAGGTGAATTTTAGATGTGTCCATGGTATGTGGTGTGTTGTTTTGATTTGGTTTTTGTCTTGATTATCTATGTGGAGGCAGTTCAGCAAAATGTTTAAAGTTTGACCACTTCAAGGGTCGTCACTGAAGTGGGGAAATGCACCCTCACACAGTGCTGGCCTGAGTGTAAATCCATTCAGCACCTTTGCTGGCAATTTGGTGGTAATTTCATGGTGAGTCAAACCTATGTTCAGGAAGAACTGTGCGAGAAAATTCAGTGGGACAAGAGTTTCACCAAAAACAAGTGGATGCATAGACTGGTGCATCCATCATGAGGACCCTGTGATACCTGCTTAGGTCTTTATCAGACTAACGCCTTGAAATCTGGAATATTGACCATGGCACAAGGGCAGGGGAGGAAAGTGACTAAGGTGTAGCAAAGGATTATGTTTCCTCAGAACTGAGCGGTCTGGATTTTGAGAATAGATGTAGCCACCCGCCTCAGACAGTGAACCCAGGGTCCTCTCTTCTAACAATGTGGACTCTTCATCCCTTACTGGATGCTACAGAAGAGAAGCATCTCTACCTTACCTCCCTGGGGACAGGAAGAGGACAGATATGGAATATGGAGATTAATTAGTTCTGTGCATTCACATCATTAAGAAACCTTGAAAAAATAATGTAGTCACATACAAATTCTTCTCTCCAAACCTAATCAGGACCCTAAGGTCTGGCTTTTCTTACCATACAGTAGTTACAAGAAATAAGTTAAATCAACATGTATCAACATATTTGCATATCAATAGCTTACACATTAGAGGAGATGAAAGGAATAGACATTTACAAACTTTCCATTCAACAGCAGTAAAATACACCTTCTCAAGCACATATGAAGCAGTCTCCAGAGTAGATTGTAAGTTAGGCCATAAAAAAAGACTTAACAGGCTATGCCCTGGTGAAGTAGTGGTTAGGTCTGCTGCCTTCAGTCAAGCAGTCTACATACATCCCAAGGACCCAGATTTGCATCCTGGGGGTGGGAACAACAACTAAAATGTTTAACTAAAATAAAAACAAAATTAAAATGTTCCTTTCTCCTCTCTCTTCCTGCTTGCTTGCCTGTTCACCTTCATTTCTGCCTGTATCTTTCCTTAAAAAAATATAGACTCAGCACACCCTGGTGGAGCAGTGCTTAGGTCAATCCCTTCTGAAGGAGTAACCCTGGTTTTGTGTCCTGGGCTGGGGAGAAACAACCGTTGTGAACAACTAAATAAAAATAAAATAAAGATTCTCTTCCTCTTCTCTCTTCCTGCTTGTCTGCCTACTCATCTTCATTCATTTCTGCAACTTTCCTTTAAAATAAAAAAGATTTAATGCATTTAAGAAGATTGAAATTGCACTAAACATTTTTTCTACCACAATGGTATGAAGGTAGAAGTCAATGACAAGAGAAAAACTGGGAAATTTATAAATATGTGAATATTAAATAGCACTCCATTGAATAATCAATAGGTCAAAGATGAAATCAAAAGAGAAATAAAAATATTGTAAGACAAAATAAAAATGAAAATACAACATACCAAATCTAATGGGATATAGTAAAAGCAGTTCTAAACATAAGAGGGAACTTGATAGTAATAAACTCAAACTTTAAAAGAAACTGCATCCTGTTTTCTTTTTGTTGTTTTTTCTTTTTGTTCCTTTTTAAAGTATGGAAACTTAGTATAAGATACAGACTTTAAAAACTTCACTAAAAGGCAAAATAAAACAAAAGATTGCTTTTCCATTCCATTAAAAAGGACAGAAAAACATTGACCAAAAGGGCGGAATGGTCAGTTGGTCCATAGCTTCCTTCTGTACCTCAAAATGTGGTCCCCATGGGACAGGGGCCAGGCTGTGCCAGACAGTGCTGAGGTCACTTCTCCTTGCACACAGAACACTGCTTCCTGCAACCCTCAACTTCAAGCAACCCCCAAACACATATGGAATCAGATTTTCAGTTTTTCTTCTATATTTTGCATACCATAGTTATTTCACACAATTTTTCTTTGTTTAACATTTTTTATATCTGTGCAACAAAAAGGTGGACAGGAAGGACAGGCAGTCTATTTTATGCCTTAAAGAGGAGAATGGGGAGACAACAGGCTGGGGCAAACAAAACACAAATATTCTGTACGGAAGTATCAAGAGTTTTTATAGCAAATTATATTGAGAAGTAGCTCTAGTAGTAGGAGAAGGATATTTACTGGAATTTATTCTCAGGAAGACACGGCACTTTACAGTTGATGGTACAAGTTTATATGTGACCTGTCAGGGAGGGAAGGAACAAGGGAAAAGAACAAACTAAAGCCAAAGTTAGTAGAAGGAAGGAAATAAAATTAGAGCAGAAAAAATAATATAGAAATAATAAAAAAGATCCTGAAACTAAGAGCTGTCCTTTTTAAAAAAAGATAAGCAGAATTGACAAACCTTTATCTGGAGTCACTGAGAAAAAAGAGAATTCAAATAGATAAAATTATAAATGAAAGAGGAGATATGGGGAATGAACCAGTGTGAACAACTAAATGAAAGCAAAAGAGTGTTCATCCTCCTCAAAAAAAAAAAAAAAAAAAAAAAAAAAAAAAAAAAAAAAAAAAAAAAAAAAAAAAAAAAAAAAAAAAAAAAAAAAAAAAAAAAAAAAAAAAAAAAAAAAAAAAAAAAAAAAAAAAAAAAAAAAAAAAAAAAAAAAAAAAAAAAAAAAAAAAAAAAAAAAAAAAAAAAAATGGAAAGAGGAGATGCTGCAACTGACAGCGCAAAAACAGAAATGATCATAAAACAATACTTACTATAAACAACTACAAACCGAAAAACATTAAATAACTTAGAAGAAGTGGATAATTCCTACAACAAACAATAAACCAAGTAGATCGCTCATGAATAATATGGAAATATAAATCTGAAGAGATCAGTTACTAGAAAGGAGATTGAATCAATAATAACAAACCTCCTAAGAAACAAAAGTCCAGACCAGATGGCATCATTGGTGAATTTTGCCAAACATTTATAGAATTACTACCAATTTTTCTCAAACACTTGCAAAAAACAGAAGAGGAGGAATTATTTTCTTACCATAAATTCCTTCTATGAGAACAACATTACCCAGATACAAAAACCAAAGACATTACAAGAAAGGAAAACTACAGGCCAATATCCTTGATGAGCATAAAGGCAAAAATCATTAACAAAATACTAACAAACCAAATCCAATAGTATTTGAAAAGAGTCATACACCATGATCAAGTAGGATTTATTCCAGGGATGCAAGGATGGTTCAACAGCTACAAATCAATCTATGTGAAACTCCACATGAACAGAATGAAGAATAAAAACCATATGATCATATCAATAGATGCAGAAAAGGCATTTGACAAAATTGAACATTCATGATTAAAAAAATCTTAGCAAATTGAGTACAGAAAGAATGTACCTCAACATAATAAAAACCATATATGGTACATCCACAGCTATCATCATTGTATTGGAAAATGTAAAGTTTTCCTTCTACAATCACTAATAAGACTCTACTCTCACCAGTTTCATTGCACATAGTACTGGAAGTCATAGCTAGGACAAGAAAAAGATACCAGGCATCTAAATTGGAAACGAAAAAGTAAAATGGTCTCTATTTGCAGATAACATGATATTACACATAGAACACATAGAAGACCTTGAATATGCTACAAAAAACTGTTAAAACTAATACATTCAGAAAAGCTTCAGGATTCAAAATCAATAGGAAAAAATAAGTTGTGTTTCTATATACTAACAATGAATAATCAGAATGAGAAATGAGAAGTTCCTTTAAAAAACTAAAAATAGAGCTACCATATGAACCAGCAATCCCACTGCTGGTTATAAATCCCAAGAGAATCCAAACAGGACCTCAGAGAGCTAGCTCCACTTTTGTGTTTACTGTTGCATTATTCATTACAACTAAGATATTGAAGCAACCTAGGTGTCCATCAACAGATGAAAGAATAAAGAAAATATACACACCTAACAGTGGAATGTTATCCAGTCCCTTGTGATTACATGGATGGACCTTGAGGGAATTAGAGTAAGTGTCATAAGTCAGACAGAAAAACATAAATACTGTGTGGTATTACTTATATGTGGAATCTTTTTAAAAAAATCAGACTTTTAGAAATAGAGTAGAAAAGTGGTTGCCAAGTGCTGGTGGGAGGGAGAAATAAGAAAAGATTGGTACAAAGACACAGACTTTCAGCTCTAAGATGAATAAGATCTGAGGAGCTAAAGTATAACACGGTGACATAGTTGGTAACACTGAATTGTATAATTGAAATTTCTGAGAGAACTTAAATGTTCTCACCCCCACATACACAAAGATTAATATGTGAAGTGATTGGATGTGTTAGTTAACATGATGTAGGAGACTCTCTTTACAATATATACATATATCAAATCATTCAGCATGGACTTTAAATATTTTATAATTTTGTCATTTACACCCATCAAGCTGAAATAAAAAGAAAATTACCCCTTTTCCTAAGGTATGAAATGCAAATATATGTGCATAGTCATTTGTCATCTGAATCGTTCAGGTGGCTTTTGCTTTACACACATTTTCATTTCTACATAGCTGAGCCTATCAATCTTTTCTTTTATGGCATCCAGGTTTCCTTTTATACTTTGAAAACCCTTCTTCACTTTGAGATCATAAAAACTTCTCCTATGGCAAAAAAAAAATGAATTAGATCAATATATATCTGCATGGGTAAATCTAGATCATAAGTAAAAAAGCATTCAGGCATAGAATGATGTTTGCAGCATTAACACTGGCTTAGGCAAATAAAACCTTCAAACCAAAGTTACATATTTTCTGTGGACACAATTTTGTACATAAAATGCATTTTACAATTACAAGGAACTCACCAAATTCCTAGCAGTGTTTCTTCTGGTGGTGGGAGAGAATTAGGATAGGGTGGTTCTGGAGGTCAGGGGAAGCATTAGCTTTATTTATTATGCCTCAACTTTTTAGTAAGGGATACTGTATTCATGTATCATTTATATATGTTTTAAAAGTACAAACATAAAATGCAAGGCAGAAAAGTGAAAACACCAAAATGTTATACAGAGGTTATTTCTTGAGGGTAGGAAGATAGATTATAATATCTTTATCCTTGTATTTATGTGTGTGTGTGTATGTTTTCATTTAAAGTTTTCTTAGCTATTTGTCATTCAGGAAGTTTGTTATTATAATGCATGTTTTAGTCTATAGGACACTGTTTATATTTAACACTTTACTTGCTTTTCATAGGATCTCAATGCATATTTGCTGATTTGGAAGCAGAGAAGAGGAGCGAACTCTTTAGAGAAGTCTTGCTCTGAAGTGGAGCAGACCTGGTCTTCTGCTGTGCTGGGAGGTGGGCGTGTGGTGGGGCTGGGTGCTGGCACCTCAGGGGAGTAGGGTTGGTGTCCACTTCTGTCAAGAAACCCAAGGTTTTTTTTAAAGGAAAAGTGCAAGTGGGAAGAAGGCAACTAGATAGGTGGGCTGGAAGAGTCATTTTATTTATTTTGCTTAGTTATTACTCTTGATTGTTGCCCTTGGCCCCTGGATCACAAACCTGCGTCCTGGGATGCATGTGGACTAAGGCAGCCAGAGGCCACCAGTGTGTACCAAGAACCCACATTTTAAGTAAGAGCACTTGGGTTCAATTTCTTACTCTTCTTCCAAGAAGCTATATAAACTTCAGTCATATCAATTAAACTGCCCAGGCCTCAGTTTACCCATCTGTAAATTGGGGTTATGTAGTAATACTTGCCTTATAGAGGTGCTATAGTCACTAACCCAGCTCTAAAGACCTTGAACTGGTTTAGTTCAGTCCTGCAAACACGCTGTCCTCCCAACCTCCCACCCCATTAGAGCTTAAAAGCCCACACCCCTTTTCTGGGACTTAATGGGTATGGGAATGTTGGGGGTGATGAGGGGCTGAGTTGAAGGAAATCCTTACATGATAAGCTAAAAGTTCAGTCACAAAGCATTGCCTCTGCTGGCCATCCTGGAGCCAGTCTGAACACTGCAGGAAGGGCGGAGACTATACACTGGGTGTCCCTGGTGGCAATGACTATCTGAATGGAGGGGAGGTCCTCCAATAATGATGCTGCTCCGCTTGGGGACTGGGGTTTTGAATAACCCTCCTTGCAATGGCCTTTGGCCAGGAGTGCCCCCCTGAGCGTTTTTTCAGGCAAACCTCCTCTCTTAGGAAACTGCCCTCTCAGGAGAAGAATTTTCCTTCTCTAATAACACTTGATGGCTCATTAACCCCAAAGTATATATCAACCTGAAGCTAGTTTCCTCTCTGGGAAGGCTTAAACCTCCTACCTACCCTCCCAGAGCAGCGAAGTAAAGGAAGACAAAGGGACGACACTCTGAACTTACAGGCCTGCAGCCGGAACACAGACAGCACGTGGAAGGTACCATCTACACAACAGCAAAGGTGCTTACTGGGTCAGTAAGTGATTTAATAGGTGTCCAACAAATTGGAGTGTTGCTGATTTAAACAAAGTTAAACACATTTATGGCAGGATTTGTCTGAGCCTTTAACTTCTAATGCACCTTGTGAATCTCCAAGTAGAAATTTACACCGTTCCCTCAACTCCCTGCACTGTGGGAATTTGTGTAAGTGCCCTGTGGAACTAGAGTCTGAGAACATGGTTTTAGAAACTGGATTATAGACAGATTGCATAATGGAATTATAGTTGTTTAGATGACATTCTTTGCCATCTGAAGCCTAGATTGTAACCAAGCATGGGGAAATCCCCTAAGCCCAAAGCACCTGATTTCATCCTTGAGATAGACGAGTGATTCTGAATGTTGTTTTGTTCAATGTTGGCGGGGATTTGTTTCTTTTTATCCTGATCAACCAATCTAATGAAATGACATTGAGCAAAACATCACTCTTTGAGGACCCTCTGGAACAGAGCCTGGTGCCAAGGAGGTAATCAGAACATGGCATGCTATCTTCACCTGGGTATATTTTTAAATAATTTTCTTATTTCTGGTATGAAGTAGATTAAACTTCCTCAAGGTCATTAGAGAACTAGGAGTCAAGAGGGAAACCTGGGAGGAGCCGGTCAGATCTCTCCACAGAACAACTAGAACTCATCTATTTTTTCAGACACAAATGGTGTGGAGGAGCTGGTTCAGAAGGGGCTGCAGGCACAGCACCAGCATTCAACACCACAAGAGTAGGCAAAGATGTCAGGGTTCAGAGCTGCATTGTGGATTTGGGACTCCCAGCCTCCAGGAAAGAAGCAGTGGAGAGGCTGGAGCCTCGGGAAGAATCAGGAATCACTCCAAAAGCACCAGGAGTCTTCCCAGTGGGACCGGGACATGAGACCTGGGGGAGAGGGTCTTGGCACAAGGCAGAATGAGGACCAGCACCCTGGTGGTATGAATGTGAGCCCCCTCCCCAAGGAAAATTACACAGGGCACTGCCATAACCAGAAGGTAGCTTATAGAATCCCCCACCCCAACCCTTCCCACCATATTGCTTCAGCAGTCACAGGATCTACCCACTGGAAATCCTGCCACCAGGCTTAAAGGAAGAAGAGTCTTCCAGAAGGAGAAAGTTTCACCAGCTACCCACAACACCACCCTGTGGGTGGGGATGGAATTAATGTAGCTCCATTGCTGATAGTGGGTCAGCCACAATGTGGTTGTTTACCATTAGACCAGAGACACTGGAAGAAAGCTCAACATCCCCCACACAAACTCCAACCCCTGGGCTGAACTCTTGGGTCCCAACACAGGGTCCACCTAAGAACGTCAACAAATTCAACCAGTGGTGATGCTGTGAAACTCAAGAAGTCACAGTGTTCAAAGTAAGATCCAGGCTTACTTGGTGCAAGTCAATACCTCATACAAAGCCATTGTTGCAGGGAAACCTAATCCACAGGAACATAAACAGAATGCCAAACAGAATGAAGACACAGAGAAATACACATGAAATTATGGATCCAATTAAAACCCCAGGCGAAAGTCTCAATAAAACAGACTTATGTAAACTACCTGAGGATCAGTTTAGGGCAACAGTGATAAACATACTCATGGAAATCAAGAAAACAATAGAGGGATAAAAACAGAACCACCAAAAAGAGAGAATAAATGAAACGAGATATCAAAGAAATGAAGAATGTGATAGCTGAACTAAACAACTCAGTAGAGGGATTCAAGAGTAGGATAGATGAAGCTTCTATAGAATCAGTGAGCTAGAACATCGGGGCAGAGGAATGCACGCAGGCAGACCAGCAAAGAGAAGAAAGAATGAAAAGAAATGAAGACAGACTAGAGATCTCTGGGATAACATGAAAAGGAACAACATTCGCATCATAGGGGTCCCAGAAAGAGAAGAAAGAAATGGGGGCAGAAACTGTATTTGAAGAAATAATAACTGAGAATTTCCCTACTCCGAGGAATGAAGCAAGCCTCCAGATCCAGAAAGCTCAGAGTTCCAAACAAAAGAAACTCAAGTAGACCTACAACAAGACCCATCAAAAATGCAAGATAAAAATAAGTGATTATGTTTGACTAGTAAGGGAAACATACTTGTTAACTTCGATTTAATAATTTTTGGACATTGATAAAAGTAGAGAAAATTATTTCATGAACCCAGTGATGGGACTTTGCTGACAAGATGAAGTGAACTTCTAACTTGTGTCAGACTTGCAAGTCAGGGTTTTGCCTTTTATTTTAATTAACCTTTAATTTTGAGATAACTGTCAATTTGCATGCACTGTAAGAAATGATGCCGAGAGATTCAGGTAGCCTTTATCCAGTTTCCTCCAGTGGTAACATCTTGCCAAACTACAGTGTCAATCACAATCCGGAAAATGACACTGACATGATCTACCCACCTATCCTGAGTTCCCCCAACTTCTCTTGTGTGTGTGTGTGTGTGTGTGTGTGTGTGTGTGTGTGTGTTTAGCACAAGTGTATCACATGTGTAGGTTTGTTTATCCACCACCACAGTAAAGAACAATTCTGTCACTAGGAGGACTCATTTCCCCATAATTTCAGTCCAGTGGTTTTGAGTACTGAGTGTGAGAGAATAAGGAGAAGATGAGTCCAGAGGGGAAATAAAGGAGGTCAAAACTTGTAAGATTAAATAAGAAATGATATATATGTATACATGTATATATGTGCATAATATGCATATATACACAAACATATACAGATATACATATAATATATAGAGATAAATATACATTCACACATATGCATATATATACACATTTACAATGTACAGTCTTCCCCTTTTTTTGACACAGATCTCCTAAATCCCTTGTAATTTCCTAAATGATAGGGATGCTGTTCTAATATTTGGTCTTTGACTGAAATTCCTGACACAGAGTTCCTTATCCCCTTGGAATTTCCTGAGTAACACGAAAACTTTTTTTTTGACTGCAGTGTGGGCTCTTGGATGGAGCTTATCATAAGAAAAAAAAAAAAAAACAGGCCATGATTACAGGTTTAGAACTTTCACCCTCACTTCCCAAGCTCCAGAGAGAGAAGAGGAGCTGAGGGTTAAGAATCAATCATGTCTGTGTGGTGGAGCCTCTACAGAAATCCCTAAAGCATGGGATTCAGAGAGCTTTCAAGTTTTGTGAGTACATCCATGTGTGGGAGGCTGGTGCTCCCCAACTGTGTGGGGACAGAAGTTCCTACTCTGGGGCCCTTCTGCCCCTCTCCCTATGCGCCACTTCATCTGTATGTCTTATCACATCCTTTGCAATGAACCGGGAAATGTAAGTAGTGTGTCCCTGAGTTCTATGAGTCATCATAGCAAAATATTGAACCTGGGAAAAGGATCCTGGGAACCCCCAATTTGTAGCTAACTGGACAGAAATGTGAGTATTATGGAATCTCCACTACCTGTGACTGGCTTCTGACGTGGGGGCCATCTGGTGGGACTGAGCCTTTAACCTGTGGGTTCCGCATTAGCTGCAGGTACTGAGGTCACAACTGAATTGCAGAGCACTTGGCCGATGTCCAGAGAGTTGGAGAATTGGTTGTTGTGAGAAAATAAATGCACACATTTGGTGTCAGTAGTGCTGAGTATAAAGAAAAAGTGTTTCTTCTTCACGCTGGGAGGCTGAAGTCAATGCAATGGAGAAAGACTTCATGGGCAGGCAGAGGAGTTTTAATGGATTTTCCATAGGTTCTGATGCGCAGTGAGTGACACACAACTTCTCCATTTCCCCACAAAACCTAAAGAATCACACCTTTAGAAGTGGATTTGCTTGGAGAGGGAGTATGGAGATGCTGAATCCAGTAGGAATTCCTTAGCAGGTTCAAGTGAAATTTTGCTGATTCTTCCCATTATTGAGACAGGGGGTAGGCAGGACATATGAGCTCCATAATTGTTCAGGGAAAGCTGCAAGCAGGAATGAAGGCCAGTAGGCAGGCAGGCAGAAGGGAGAGGAAGAAGAAGTATTTTATTTATTTATATTTTTCAGTTATTCACATTGATTGTCTCCCCCTAGACCTGGACTCGAACCCAGGGGTATTTGGCCTGTGCTACTCTGGAGTCAACTGACCTAACCACTGGCCCACCAAGGCAAGTCAAGCTCCATATTTGAGGGAAGAAAAAAGATTGAACAGAGTGATTTGTCCGAAGTCACACAAAGTGAAAGCAGCAGACTCTGGAAAAATCCAAGCATACAACACCTTATTCCTCTGCTCCAAACAAGTCTGATTAACCATGATCCAAAACAAGACTCACTCACAATGGCCCAACGGGAACTCCTGCTCCCCTAGATCTACTCTTTCCCAGGGGTCCCATTGCAGTGTGTGGTACCACTGCCCGCTGACCCTTGACTCCTCTCTTTCTCTCACCACATCCTTACCTCTGCACATCCTGTGCTCCAACCCCAAACACCCAGAATCCCTCTGATCACCTCCACTGCAGCCACCCTAGTCCAGCCTTCATCACCCCCTGCATGGTGCGTTCTTTCACACAAGCCTCCTGCGCAGCTTCTCTGCTTCCATGGTCACCCAGCCTGAGTGATGGAAATCAGGGGTCAGCCAGCTACAGTCCGGGCTGCAGCCTGGCTTTGTACAGTCCATGAGCTAATAATGATTTTTCCATTAGGAAATGGTCGAAAAAAAAAATCCAAAGAATAATATTTTGTGACACATGAAAATGTGCAATTCAGATTTTATTGTCCATGAGTAACGCTCTATTGGAACACAGCCATGCTCATTTGTTTAGGTGTTGTCTATGGCTGCTGTACAAAGCTGAGTAGTTGCAAGAGAGTTTATGGTCTTCAAAGCCCAAAATATTTGCCCTCAGGGTCTCGAGAGAACAAGCTGCTGATAGCAGGCCCTTTCCAGTCTCTTCCAGAGGCGTCCTCTTCCTCTCAGACTGAAATCTAGTTTTTACTCTGACTCTCATGTGTGTCCACCATGGTCACGCTCCAGTCATGCTGGAGTTCAGTCCCCGCATTTATGGTAGATGCTTAGCCCTTCCCGTCTCAGGCCTCTGAACTGTGGTTCCTCTATCTGGAATATGCTTCTGATTTTGCATGATTGGCTCCTTTTTCCCCCAGGGTTTTGGTTCAAATGTCAGCTCCTAAGAAAGGTCTTTTACTCAGCACACCTTGCCCCACTGCTCTGTTTATTCCATTTATTTCCTTCATTGCATTTTTGTCTATTGTTGATTGCCTGTCATCCCCACTGGGACAGAAATGCCATTCAGGCAGAATACATATTAGATGCTCAATGAATGTAAATGAATGACTGAAAGGCTTTTCTTGTCCCAGGAGCTGTGAGTGTGTTTCCTGAGCAGTGTGTCTTCTGTCTCGTGGATTAAGATAATACCCATCAACTCCTCCTCAGCATTTCATTCTCCTCTTGGACACCATCGTTGCTATTAGTCACTTTGAGGTTTCTTTTCCAAAGAATGTGTTAGCATTCAGAACTGCAAAGAACCAAGAGGACAGCTGGTACTTTACCAGTTTAGAGAGAAATGTCTCCTTCTCAACAGATGAAGAGTCTTCTTCTTCTACTCTTAAGAGCCCCAAGGCATAAGGAAAAAACAGACTCACCCTCCTGTACACATCTGAGTTGGGTGATTGGTACAACTATAACAAGTTTCAACTCTCGGCGTGCCCTGGTGGAGCAGCAGTTAGGTCAATCGCCTCTGAAGGAACACAAGGCCACATCCTCCTGGGTTCAAGTCTCAGGTCCAGGGGGTAACAACCAATGTGAACAACTAAATAAAAATAAAATAAAATTCTTCTTCTTCCTCTTTCTTCCTGCCTGCCTGCTTGCCTGCCTGATTACCTTCATTCCCGCCTGCATCTTTCCTTTAAAAAGAAAGTTTCAACTCTCTCCTTTTTCTAGATAACAGTAAACATCCCAACCAATGAACACAACAAATTGCAATGTTGTAAACAGGTCGGGGGTATGAATACGTGAAAAGTACAGTGAACAGTCTGGCTTACGTTAGGCCATAACAGCAATGACAACAAGATCCCCCAACCCCCCGAAATCACAGCATCAGAACACAACACGAGTTTACTTACTGCCACATTACACCCCCATCAAGATCTGACAGGGACCACAGAACATGGTGGCCACGCAGGGATCCAAGATGGCGCAACGGCTGCCAACTTGAAGGCTTTTGGTTACTCTACCGAAAAAGAGACCTCAAAGACTTTTGATCAAGAAGAGCACTTCTACTCACCAGCCACAACTAGTCAAGGGGGCTCAGCCCCCATTCACGTGGGGCAGGAAGCACAATTCAATCCTGTGCCTGGAAGGCAGAGGGTTGGGAGTTTTTGATGAACTGTGGTAATGACAGTCTTGCAGGGTGAAAAAAATCATTCTCTTTAGCAGAATAAGACCAGGGTCAGAGAGGCGAGGACAAGAGAGATGAGAGCAGAGAAAGAAAGGCCTTGTAGACTCCTCAAGGCATGTCAGTGAGCTTAACAACTCCGGTCACACTTGCTTGTCCACCCTGTTCACGCTGTAAATCTTGGTGTGCCATCTATTGTCATGTTGTTTGAAAAACTGATTATACACTGTTCGGAGTTCTTCAGCTACTCTTCACTCTGAAACATTTATAACCGCCTTCTGAATGGGTGAGTCACAGCAGTCCTCCTCAGGTAAAATTATTCTCTGAGCTCTTTTTCAGTGAGCAGAGGCATAGAACCCCTGGGGATATACCAAACCAAGGCGTGAACTCTGTAATGGGACAGGGACACCCACTATTTCAAACATACCTAGGGTAAGAACTGCAAATGAATAAAAGAAGTCTCAGATTTCTTTTTAAAGCTGATCCCAAAGTGTGTTTCCATATATGTTTAGTTCCAGTGTGATCGGTATCTTCCTTTGGAGCCGTATTGTCTAACAGAACTCTGCAATGATGGAAATACATTACATCTGTGCCATCTAATATGGCGGCCATGTGTGGGTTTTCGACACTTGTAATGTTGAAAACGCATCTAAGGTACTGACTTTTTAATTTAATTTTAAATAATTTAAATTCAGACAGTCACACATGATTAGTGGCCACTGTTTTGGACACAACAACTTTGGAGCAAAGAGGAAAATCTTAGCTTTCTATTGAGTCCCTGTCTTTGCTACACAAAGAAAAAGATAACAATGGACCAGAAAGACCAATAAAAATGTTGGTCATGACGCTTTTGATTCCAGTATTGCCTTCTGACTCATACTGCCCTGTTCACAGTCTCCTATGTAGGGAAGAGGTCTAGATTGCTCCTCCTATAAGAGTGATCTATAATTAGATGTGGGGCAGACCATAAAACAAAGGGCATTCTTTCATCCATAGTCTGGCCAGAGTCCAAGGACAGTTCCCACGCGGAGTCTGAAGGAGCAGTGGTGATTGGCTACACCTGTCAGATTGCCCAACCCTCCCTTGGAATTTGAAAATGTTTAGCCAATCAACAGTGAGAGGAGGCAGGGTCAGGCAAATTAAAGAGCTACATAGACCTAGATGAGAGAGCTTGGTTCCTGAGTGCTGTCCATTCTAATTCATTTCCTAAATATGTGTGTGTGTGTGTGTGTGTGTGTGTGTGTGTGTGTACACACATATATTCTTAAATGAACAAGTAAGCAAATAAAGCACTTTCCCTTAAGGTGGACTGAGTTACTATTCATTCTTTGCTTCAAAATCAATTAAGTAAAATTCCTCTAATTTGGGGTTTCTCAACCTGGGTACTACTGACATTTGGGATCAGATCACCCTTTGTGGCAGGGACTGTTCTGTGCATTGCAGGATGTTGGCAACATCCCTGGCTCCTACCCACCAGATACCAGCATCACTCCCCACCCCCTGCAGTCATGATAACCAAACACATCTCTAGACATTGCCAAATGTCACCTGGAAAGGGAAACGGGGGTCTCCATCGGCCTACCCTTTGACAATTCTCTAAAAGTACCCAAGTCCACCTCCTCTCTGAGACTTGAGGACAAAATGATAAAAGCAGCAGTTTATTCCTAGCCACACCACAGCTCTCTCCCTTCTTCAGGCTAAATAAAGCTAGCTTTTTCAGTCTTTTTCCTAGAGTCTGTTTCACAGATATTCACGGAGACATCTAAAGATAAGATTGGAACCATTTGGTTGAGAAGGACTCTGTTCCCTAACTCTCCCTATTTATAGGACAAGGGGGCAGACACATCTGTGCAGCCCTGTGACATGGCAGCTCCCTGGTCAAGGAAGTGGCACCTTCGAGCTTGGTGCTGGGCCGACTCCTTAATCCCATGAGCCGATTTAAACCCCTGAGCCAGCAGGCGATTAATTTACAAGAAAAGAGGGAAATGATCCTTCTCGGCGTCAGCGTTCGTCTATTCCCATCCTTCTGAAGGCACCAGCTGTCTCTGGGATCTCTCCCCTCTGTGTTCTCAAGGACGCCTGAAACAATGAAAACAAAACTCCATGTCCTCTTCCTCAAATTGTGCCTTTGCAGTGCATTCTGTGCTCTCACCTCATCTCTCAAATCAGAAGCCCGAAGCCATCCTTGCTCTGTGCTTCTCCCCCCACAACACACCTAACCGAGCCCCCAGTTCAGTCTCCTGCATCTGCTCTACATGCTGCCCCTGCAGTCCCCCCCAGGTTATTTCATCAGGCTCTGGACTATTTCAACTGTCTCCATGTCTCCCCCAACTCTTGTTCATTTTTCACACTGCATCCAACATAATCTTTTAAAAAATAAATCAGATTATGTGTCCCGCCTACTTAAAACTCTGCAGTTGTCTTAAGATGAAGTACTAAATCCTTGGTTATCAGCACCCAAGTCTCTCTATCTTTTTCCTCCCCGCTCACTGCTGTCCAACCCTGGGGGTCTTCCTTCAGTTTGCACTCTGTGTCCAACCACCCTCCTGCTCCTCCTGTGGGACAATGCCTACCCACTCTTCAGATCTTGGCTTAGCCTTCACTTCCTAAGGGACCCGTAGGAAATCCAACCAGGTTAAATCTTCTGCTATCCCTTCCACTGACTTAGGTTGGGCCTCCTCAAAAAGCAACACGTGAGTATGGGACTTGGGTGCAGGTTGTGTGCTGGGCACCATCACAAACATCTGGAGTGAAAGGAAGGTGCAAAGAGAACAGGGAAGGGGGCTGAACCAGTAGGTCGGGGGGTGGGGGTGTCATGAAGTTTGTCGGCTGTACCAGGAGGCTGACTCCTCCAGGACTTCCCTACCCACCACATTTCCCAGGGGACTCCCACTAAGCTGGAGAAGACCCTGAGGCAGGAAACAAGAGCTAGGCAGCACACAGCCTCTGAAGGAAATGCTGCCTCCAGGAAAGAGCCCCGCTCGCTTGTGCAGACACGACTGCGGCAAGTGCAGCTGGATGGGAGGTGGGCTGAGGGGATGTGTCACAGGTGACCACGGGGATGCCCGGAACTCTTTATCACACTCACAATTACTTCATCTGCTGAGTGTTTGTCTTCCTTCATCCATTGAGCCTGTGTTTATATTCTTCTAGCTGCAACCTCAATGCCTGGCTTACTGTGGCAGAAAATTTGTCAGCACACATTAGGTTAATATTTGCTGGATTGAATTGGCTTGAGCCGAGGGCAGGAGGACGCCCAGGAGCGAGGAAGCCTGAGGGAATCAGGACAATCTAACAGCCTCCATTCCATTTTAGACTTGTAGTTAATTTGTGGGTGGAATGTCTTCTTTGCTTTTTTGTTCCTCTTTGTTGTTTTCTTGTTTGTTTTTCTCTTTCAATTCAGATTTACCTTTTGTTTCGGAGATAGACACCTACCTCACTTGCACCCTCCCCTTCTATCTTGTTATACAAGAACACATTTCTCACGCCCCAAACCAGTCCTCACTAGAGCTCCATCAGTAAAGATGCCAAGCATCAGCCTCATGGGTTACGATACTGGAATCTGACTGTAATGAGTCTTCATTTAAAGCATTTCCTGGTGTGCCCTGGTGGCCTAGGGGATAAGGCTACTAAGTGAAGTGCATATACATCCCAAGAATCTAGGTTCGAGACTGGGCAGACTTCTGGGGCTAGGGGAACAATGGGGGGTCAGGGGAACAACCAGGGTGAACAGCTAAATAAAGAGAAATAAATGCTTCTTCCTCCTCTTCTTGCCTGTCTGCCCACCTTCCTGTCTGCACCTTTCCTTAACAAAAACAAAAACATCTTACTCCAAATTCATCCTTCTATTTTGTCCACCAATCTCAGAGAATAAATGTCCCTTGTCTTATGTTCCCTTCATCCCAGTCTGGAGTGACTTTATTTATATGCTGCCCACATATCTGGGTGCTGACCAGGAGTTGTGTTACTTTCTATAGCTACAAAGGCAATCTGCTCTGTGCTTGCCTTCCAGGGACTCATGGGAAGACAAACTCAGGACCAATTGTAAAACTCTAAAAATACAATAAATTCAAGCTAGAGCTAGGCTCTGAGCACCCAAGTGGCCCTGTGGATTGGGGGGAGGTCTGGGAGGTTAAACAGGAGTTAATGGCATCAAAGGGAACAGGGAACAGATATTTCTGTGGCTATTAGTTATGGAGTAATTAAATAGAGGTGAAATGATGTGAAAGGAAGAAATTGGGAGAAGAGTCTGAAGAGGGAGAGAGTGGCCAACTCAAGAATCTTTTGTGTGCCCGGGTAAGGCTCCCTTCTGATGACCCCTGTCATTGCCTACAGCCTGGCCCACATTCCCACCATGCTACTCTAAATACTCTCTTAAAAACTCCCATCATATTCTTAAATCCAATCCACAAGGAAAGTCTTCTACAGGGTGTGCCCACCAGAGGGTTCAGAAATCCTGGGGACATCTTAGAATTCTACTTGCCACAGCCTGTCAGTCTGTACCTAACGGTCCCATGTTTCAAATCCAAATTTTCAAAAAGAGATCTTTTCCTACTTGACTCCATATTTCAACTTCATCAATGAAGGAAATGAGGCAGTGGCTAGGAATGCTCATTCTCCCCTAGTTTCCAAAATTCCTATTATGTTATAGAAACAAAACCCATGTCTAACATAGGGAGTATCATAGAAACGCTAGCTGGGTCCAAGGCTACTTTCAGAATAAAGACCACACACCTTAGCCTCCCTTGCAACTAAATGAGACTAATTTCTGGGCAAGAGAATATAAGAGAAAATGGATGAATGCCAGCTACAAGGAACCTCTCTCAAGACACCCAGGTTCTTGCCTTGGGCAAGTTCTTCATTCCCTTCTCCATACGGATGCTGGAACCCAAGTGCCATCAGCTGGTGTCACAAGATTAAAGACAGCCCAGAGGATGGAATATGAGTGAGCTGTCAGGAGCTGGTTCTCCAAGGGCTTTTTGGGAGAGAGCCACCTCACCGGCTCGGCACTGCACAGCTCTGAACTCTCATCTGGTAAGAAAGAAACTGCTGTTTTGTTCAAGCCATTGTTGATTTGCGTTGTCTGATACTCAGAGTTAAATATAATCCTAACCAGCACAGGGGTTAGTTCCTTAGTCCCCCTAGACTTGAAAACTTAAATTTACTTGTCTTCCCTCAATCTCTCTAAGCCTCTCTGTCCACCAAGTTCCAATATCCTGTTGATTCTTCCTTTGCGCTTCACCTCACACTCATCCCTTCTTTTCTATTTACACTGCCGGCTCTGATTCAGATTTTCTCTTGACTCTGTCTCCCTCCCTCCAGCCCAGGCTGCAGAACCCTGAATCTCTGAGCTATCACATTTATCATGCCACTCCTCATCCTCACACACCTAGGCTGCTGTTGTGTTTAATGAGACAAAGCCCGACACATCTCCTTGCCATTAAGCTCGTCCATAAAGTTGAGCCCCAACCTTTCCAGCTTCGCCTCTCTCTGGATGCATCTTACCCAATACACAGAGCACCCCAGACAACCCACTTTCTTCTGGTTGCTTCCCCCTCCTTTTAGGCTGGCAGCCCTCAGCCCTGGCAGCACAATAGAATCACTGGGAGCCCTTGAACTTGACCGGTGCTGCCCGCACGTGTGAGCTCACTGCACGAAGGTGTTTTCTTCTGTGAGTCACCAAGCAGCACGGTGGGATGAGACACCATCATGAGCAGCGTTCTACAGAGGAGGCCACCAGAAATGTGTGCAGTTCAGGACACCATGCCTTGTCAGATGACCAGTGAGTGAGGACCAGCGTGCTAACAGAGAGGACTTTCTTCTGAACCACTAATGTGCGGTCCCTTGAACTACAGACAAACATAAATTAAAAATAACTTCTGACAGAAGGGAACATCATTGTCAATAAACTACAAAATATCAATGAAATATGTAAAAAAGTGCCAGCCCCCCACCCCGGACCAATGGAGTCTGAGTTTCTTGGGAGCGGTGCCTGAGGATCTCAACATCACCTTCAGGTTGAGTCCAAGGGGATTCCGAGGTCCAGCTGGGTCGAGAGCCACTGCTCCCACCTGTACGTCTCCCTCATTCTTTCTCCCCACAACAGGATTTGCGTGTCTTGGGGGTTCTACCTAAGAGTCATCATCCCTTGTGAAGTTGACCTGCTTTCTCCAGCCTGACTGATTCCATCTCTGAAGGCCGGTGGCTACACTTATCCACACACACTGAGCCGGCACTTTTTCTACTGCTCGGTTTGAATACAATTCTTGGCTTCAATTCATTGGCTCCTTGGCAGATTATGCAAATTTAATCATTTACTTCTCATCCATCTCCACCTCTGCTCCAAAGAGCAACAAGCACTTCTGCGAGAACTCAGGGTCCCAGGGTCAGCGCGCTCCACCAGGGGACTGGAAGTCAGGAGGCCGTGGGAAACAGCTTGCAGTTAAGGGACAGGGACAGCAATGTGGGCCAGGGTCTTCCAGGTCTCTTGGGTGTGGATCTGGAGATTGGTAAGATGATGATGGAGGTGACGGTGCCTCTAGGGGACAGGATGGACTTGTGATTTGAGACATGGTAAGAGCTTAGCCTGGGCAACCTGGGATAAAAGTTGGTGATAAAAGAGCAAGTATTGATTGGAGGGATATTTGAGGAAGTGTCATTGTACCAGTTGAGGTTGGTGAATGACTGAATGAATCTTTGCCTGAGTTGTTGGGAAGAACTTAGAGGGGTGTGGCATCCTTGCTTGGTAGAGGATATTGCCAGACAACAAACACTAAGAAGGCATCTGGTGGAGTGCCTGTTAGGGAAGAGGGGACCCGTGGCCACCAGAGGGCCTATGGCCTCCAAAGATGCAGTCAATCGGAGGCCAGATCCCAGGAGAGCAGCCCATTCTGCCATCTGCCCCTCCTGTTGGCTGGATTAATTTCACTGGAGTCACGGGCAACCCTAGATCTCTGTGTCTGTGCGGACAACCTTGCTTGATTAACTAGACATGTAACGTGTAGAGTTGAAACTGAGACTGACTGGAGCCTCGCTAGGCACAGGGGGTGGGGTGTTGGGGGTTTCAAGCTTGTGCAGGACAAGGTTGGGAAGGTATGGTGGTTGGATGGCCTTGGGTAGGAGAAGGGGTTCAGCATTGCTAAACCAGGACAACCCTGTCAAATCGGGACATGCAGCCCTAGGATCATCGCTTTCCACCAGTTTGGTGGTGAACAGAGCCTCAGGAGAGGTGTCACTTGTCTTGGGTTATAACATGAGCTAATGGCCATGCCGAAGCTAGAAGCTAAGTCTTCTGATTCCCAGTCCTTCTTCCTGACTCTGTTCCAAGTTAGTCACTCTACCTTAGGGTGCTCAGAGCCAGTGTGGGTTGCGGGGCTCTCCTCCTGAGATACCTGTATTCAGCAGGAGGTTCTGGGTCTCCTCTTACAAAGTCCTGTCTTGAAAACAAAGTGGGGGGTGAGCAGGACACAATGTCACCTCTGGGAAGACGGTCAGGCAGGACATTCCCGAGACCACAGGCCTCTGGACCCACTGCCATCAGTGCTGTACAAGAGGTCAGCCACTGCCTTCTGGGGCCCCTGGGAGGCCTGTGTGAAGACCAATCAGCAATTAACCCCACTGTTCACGTAAGAAACACCAGCCTGAATTCAAGGTAAAAGGTGCAGGAGAGGTCAAGTTCTATTCCAGAGTATGAACCTTGGACAACAAAGGTGCCCAGCACATAAGGGAAGCATTGCTAGTATCTGCCATTGTTCCAGTTCTGCTGAGGAAGCCATGACCCCTTCAGATCAAGAGCCCCTTGTCTGACCCAAGGGTTGCAGATCTGGAAACCTAGAAGTAGCCTGGAGCAGAAGCTCTGGCTGGGGAACCTACCTGGGTTATTCAGATTCTCTGCTTCTGCGCTGCAGCTGTGGAGACAAAGGCTGAGGGAGCAGGGAAAAACAAGTTGCTGAGAAGCCTTCGAGATGGTGCTGCAACCTGGGGTCTTACAGCACCTGCTGCCTCTGGACTATGAGTCAGCCTAGGCCATCAGCAGAGGCTTCTGGGTCCCAAACAGCCCTCCAGGCTTCCCTTGATTTTCAGTGTCTGCCCTTTGTGCAGACACCTAGAGTTTTCTAACTCCCTTATTCTCACGCATCTTAGGTCCCAAGCAAGGAGCCACTGCTCCTCCCTGCACAGAGACCCCCTCTTCCCACATTGGAGGACAGGAGTGTGACATTAGGGGATCCTGTAGCCCCTTGGGAACTTACAGCTAGAAATATATGTGCTTCAGGGTGTGTAGGTGAGACAGCCCGGGGAAGCAGAGTGTCAGGGTGGGGCTGATCACAGAAATTGCCTGTTACCAACCTACCTGTGTGGAGGGACTGGCAACTGCCAGGTTCTCACTGGCAAACCCCTTCCTCACAAAAGTCTCCATTTTATTGTTGTAACAGATGCTGCTGTGGACCCACATATCTGACTTTTCTCTCTGGCAGCTGATTGAACAGACTAGTGCTTTGACCCTGTGGGTCTCTTCCTCCCCTCCCAGGCCCCTCTTCCTCCTAGGTCACCAGATATACTCTCCACTATCCCCCAGGGAAGGGAAAAAGTAGGAAGGATGTCTGCTCAGAGCCTCTCTCCTTGGGACTGGGTAGAATGGGGCATCTCCAGACCGGCATTGCTGAGGTTGGTCTCAGTCTGGGTCTGCAGAGATCTCACCATCAGCACCACTCTCAGGCCAGGCCTCAGCTGAGATCTGGTGGGCACACCTGCAGAGTTCGGCTCAGGAAGCATCTCCTGAGAACCTACCACGTGTCTGGTCTGGGCACAGCCGAGCTATACGGGCCACATGCAGGTGGGTAAGACTCTGTTTCAGCTCTGAGAAGTGACAGTCCAGCAGGGAGAACGGTCCACAACTTACACAGACAATGGCCAGTCAGCTGAATATGATCAAAGCCATGAGAACCCTTCCAAATGGACCCAAGGAGTAAGGATGGGGGAGCTCATACTCCTGAGAACCTAAGGCCTGCCAGGAAGTCAGCATTTGACCCTGGCCTTGGGAGCCATGTGGATCTTCACGTGAAGAGACAGATGGGAACAGTGGGGCTGGGGTGGGAGGTTCCCAAAAGAGAGATGGTCAATCTTTGATTCACAGTGATGAATGTTACCTGCTGTAAGAATTTCTGGGGGAACAGGGGCAAATCCCACATGATTCCTGCCATGGTCCTGAGAGGAGCCTCCAGTCATGGATGCAGTTCAGTGGGACAAGAGATGTGGGTAAGAGAAAGGCAGGATGAGGAGAGCCTGGGCCACATAGCCTTAGATCACATCCTGCTAGAAATACATTGGTCGGGGGGAGAGTCTGACCATGTGCCCCCTCCCAACACCACTTGATTGAACTAGAATCTGAAGGCATTAAAGACTCGCCTTGGGGTTGTGGTCAGACGTTGATGACTTGGAGAAGAGCACAGATGCCACCCTTTTGGGGACCAGGGCACTCCATGTCAGTTTCCCAGTGCCCCTGGACCAGCTTCCCCTAAAGATGTCACCACCATGAATGTGTCTATGTCAGAGAGTATGGACTCATTCGCTGTTCAGAGAACTGCCAAACGGTGCCAGAGGCAGGGATAGAGCATTTCATTTCTCCGAGACTTTCTAGGTACCATCTGGTGTCATCTTCACAACAACCTGTGGAGTGAGCTCCCAGTCCCCATTTTGCAGAAGAGACCCCTGCAGCTCAAAGAGGGAAGTACACATGGCTCCCAATGGGGCAAGATCTGTCATCTCCAAAGCTTGTTCTTTTGACAGGTAGGTTTGGCTACCAAGGTCAAGGTATGGAGGCTGTTCCTCACCACTGTGGTCAGTAGAGACAGACGTCAAAGGAGAGTCTCTGGGGTCAGGGTGCAGTGCAGTAGGGATCCTTGCTGACTGGGAGGGGAGGGGGTTACTGTGGAAGCCTCACTGCTGTGCACTCTGCATGCAAGCACAGAGCCAAAGGGACCTTCCCCAGATTCTAGGCACATCCTGGCCAGAGAGCAAAGGCAAGACCAGCCCAGGGTGAAATGACACTGAAGAGACCTCTCTGTGTCCTTCATGGTGGGGGGGGGGGATAGACTGAGCCCTCTCAGAGAGCTCTACCTGCTCCCCACCTACATGCAAGAGCAGGAGGCCACCAGTCAGCTTTGCCCAGCAGGCCCTGCCTTCTCACCGGGTTCCAGGCTCCAGACATGACTGACAGCCCAGGGCTGAGGGCGTGCAATTTTGGTCGGGAGGAGTGTTTTTCCTCGCCCTCCAAGAGGCTGAGTCAAGTGCCCAGTCTGGGGAAGACAGAGCTAGTAAGGGCCTCTGCGACCCCCTCCCCTGCTGGCCGCCAACAGCCAGATCCAGATGTCGAGGAGAAAAGTCGGTCAATCCCCAAGTCAATGGATTCTGGAGCCTGTGCTATCAAGCCTGGCCCCTAGTCCTTTTATCCAAAAATCGATCCTCCTCTCCCGAGACCAAAAAGTCTGGAGGCTCCGTGGTGTGGCTTGGCCCACTCTCAGCCGGAGGCAGCCGCTGGCGACCGACCGGATCCCCGCAGGGTTTCCACCACACGCGGTGGGGAGGTCGGCGCGCCTAGAGGAGAAAGGCAGAGCTGCGCAGCGCCTGGCACGGAGGCTCCTGGGTTTGGCTACTTAGGGGAGCGGGGTGGGGATGTCGTGGTTACAAGGGAGCCCGCCCCGCAGGGAGGTAAAGGAATTGGTTCTTCGGTACCAGCAGGGCAGGAAGCCCTGACCCCAGTTGTCCTTGCGCCCCGGGATCCCGGCGCACACACCCCGGCAGGTCCCTGAAAGAACCGGAATGCAGGGAGCGCCTGCTCAAGGGTAGACAGACCTAGGTGTAGTGTGCATAAGTGTGGGTGTGGGTGTGCGCGTGTCAGGCGCGAGGGTCTCGGCGTCCCCAGCTCCCTCTCTCCGGGATTCTATATTTTGCCTTCCTTTGTTCTCAAAAGAGTGGGCGAGCACGGTTGCCGCTGCCCTCAGAAGGGGTGGGGGCCGTGCGCGCTAGGTCGCGCGCTGACTTAGCTGCAGGGTTACAAACAGTCTCTCCCTGCTCCCCCAGCCTGAATTAATGTGTTACTATTTTGGGCGCGCCAGTGTTTCCAGGGGAAACCTAATGACGCAATGACGTCAATGCAGGTCAGCAGCAGACTCTCTGCGAGGGCGGGCGGGCTCCCGGCTTTCAGGCTCGGCTCAGTCTACCGGCGGGAGGGCGCACGCAAGGTGGAGCGGGCGACAGGCGCGGGGGCGCGGGAAACCCGGTCCGGCCCAAGGACCAGAGGGCGCCCCCTCCCAGCGCCCGGAGCCGGCTAACTTCCCGCAGCCCAGACAGAGTTTCTCCGTTGCCCACGGACTTGAGGTGGTGTGGAGAGCAATTGGGGTGACCCCATTCTCACTTCAACCTTTATCCAGGGGGAGCCAAAGGAGCCAGCAGGTCCGGACTCGCTGAGGGCGCTCCACGCGGGGCCTCCCAAATACAGGTATGCGCAGGTCCTCCTTGCGTCCTCAGTATGGGGGAGGGAGACACTCACTCCTGTCCACACTTCTCTCATGTTCTGGCACTGCAAGTGGGAGTTGGGGAAAAGAAGAGGTGGTGTCTGAGTCCTACCTCCTCTCTGTCTCCCCTTCCCCCCTTTCTTGGCATAGGCATTGCCTGTGTGCTCCTCTCCAGCACCTTCGTAGGTCGCGGGCTAGAAATGGAGCTTCCCACTGACTGTGCCTCCCTTGGAGGTGCTTTCTGACTCTGGGAAGCAAAGTGGGAGGGACATCCAGGCCAGACGGGCGAAGGGGATGGGAGTCGGGAGCTCGAGCCTCAGCAGCCTTGGGGGAGCAGGAGCTGGCACCCCGATGCAGGACGCAGATATGGGACTGCTTGCGTGTGGTGTGTGCCCGTGCAGGGAACGCACTCCTGTGCCCATGGGGTGTGAATGTGTCTATGCCCTGCTGCGTGTGCATGTCGGTGCCATAGGCGTGAGAACACCTTATGCATCACTCTTTGACTAGAGCCGGGGTACTTTCTGGATGTCGCGGGCCAGTGAGGGGCCATCGCAGGTCCTGCTCATTTTCTACAGCTGGTCTAGATTGCACCCTACTTCCAGCAGGGCGGTGGCCTGCTTTCGCCAGGATGGACGCAGTTTCGGGTGACTGTACACTTCTCAAAGCTCGACCTACTCTTTCGCCCCAACTCACTGGTGCCCTTCCCTCCTTGGAATGTGAGTATAAGTTGGGGGAATCCCCTTCCACCCCTTCTCCTTCCCAGCCAAGGCTCAGGCTCCCGTGGCTGCTATGTCCTCTCGGCAGCAGCTGTTTTCAGCACCAGGGTCCGGACAGCTCCACGCCCGCACCTGCGCCACCTCTTTACTCCGAAGCGCTGGTCCCCTGACCTGGG
Organism: Solenodon paradoxus; assembly: GCA_004363575.1. NCBI lineage: Eukaryota > Metazoa > Chordata > Mammalia > Eulipotyphla > Solenodontidae > Solenodon > Solenodon paradoxus. The sequence continues at coordinate 78,170 of RJWH01004179.1, read as the reverse complement.
AGTGAGCACCCACTCGCTGCCCGACCTTTCTGGCTTCTAACTAATTCCTGAATCTACCCTAGACCCTCCTTCCTCCACCACCCCAGCAGACACACATACACAAGATTCTCGTCTCTCCATCCAGAATCTGTCCTGCCCTGGGAGTTTGGTGGAGCAAAACCAGCCTGGGAAATCCAAGCCTGCCTGGCAGGCACAACATTGTGGCCTGACTTCCTTCTAGGAGTAGTGACTCTGAAGAGAAACTACTAAGGTCCTGCCACAACTCCCCTTCCCCACATTGTTCATTAGAATAAGCAAATAAAGCCATTCCTTCCCCAAAAGACTAGCCAACCTTTAAAAGGCACTTAAGAGGTCCAGGATTTTCTGCATTTTAGAAATGTAATGAGTGGTCTGTGAACATTCTCACAGTTCCTCTCTTTTCTTAAATCCAGGACTCACCTGGTGGGAGAAGGGTATCAATCTTGGCCATGTCCCTACCCCTTGCCACAGAGAAGTCTTGACTCAGGACTCCCAATATGGTGGTAACCGTGCAAGTTCTTACCAGAGTTGTGCCCTGGGCTGCCCGAGAGACCCTCAGATGTGATTTTTGTACTGACAGATCTCTGTGCAGATCACACAGAGACCTCTGATGGCCCATGCTTCACACTCTACCCTAAGTGGAACCCAGGATACAGATACAAATCTATCCATGACTCTCTCCACACCTGGGTTTCTTTAGCTGATCAACACACCTGAGCTGATGCTGGATTATTGTCCCAGACACCTCTCTCCATCTTGCTCAGGTATCTCCTTACTGTCACCTAGGGAGAAGAGACAGGGTCTGGGTGCTTCCCAGTTGCTCAGAAATGGGCAGAGGAAGCCAATGAGATGTCTCTTTCCATCCTGGCTGAGCCCGTTTCAGAGACCATGGGCCCCTTTCTCGACCTGGGAATCAGAGCACTCTTCCTCTCTGGATAATTAATCTTCTCTCGCAAGCAACAGAGATGAGGCCAACCTTGTCATTTCAGGCCCAAGGGCAGATTCAGGTGCTGTCCTTGTCCTCTGAGCCAAGGGTACTAGGGGAGGTCTGGACTGGGGGTTGTGGGGAGGTGCCTCATTACAGAAACAACGTGACCTGGTGTTAGACATCCCCTTGTCAGCAGGACATGGCTTTTTTCTCTGAAGTCACATAGTTTTGCTTACTGTCAGCTGCCAGAGAGAGAAAATCACCCCCTGGTTGGGACCAAGGGAAGGAGAGACAGCCCTCCCCTGTCCGATGGTACTTTCTTCTCACTGGGTAGAAACCTAAGCCCAGATCCTATGACATCCTCAGAGTGTCCGTAGCTCTCAAGGGGAGCCAGGAAATGGCTTGTTCTCCCTAATGAATTTATTTTCATGGCAGGGTGGTGTGTAACTCAGTTAATGAGGTGGTAATAAGGGCAAAACATGCAAACAGCAAAGGGATGTACCTTCAACTAAAGGACAGTGCTCCCCCTTCAAGGTTTTGCAGCCAAAATTTGGTCCTCTGGAAGTGACAAAGCTGCCACCATCTGCCTAGCCCCCACTCTGGCTCCTTTCCAAGCTTCCCTGGCTCACTGGCCACTTTCTGTGCTCAGCTGGGGAACAGCTGGCTGTGACTTCAGGGGAAGGCTGGGCAAAGTCAAACAGATAGTGGGAGGATGGCCCCGTGGATCTGAGCCTGTTGTGCAGAGTCGGGACTTGGGGAGGAGAGCCAGGGAAGGTGAGGGCCCCACCCTATAGGAGGCCTGCACATGACATTGCGTGGGGCATGGGGGAGAGCCCAGGCCGCTGCGGTTGTCCTTGCCTGACCGCAGGCACCGTGGGCCGGAGAAGCTTCTAGTCTCACTCCCCCCAGGTCAGGTGCTCAGTCTGGAGCTGAACTGACTCAGCACTATTCCTAACACAAGGGGTCAAATTCTCCTTTCAGCCTCATGCTGATTGCTTAAGCAAATCCTTATGAAGAGCTTCAGTTTCTCCATCCACATAATGGGAGTTAGCCCAGGCAGGAATAGTCTCCACCACTTGAAAGACAGCTTGACACTGGTATCAGCATCTGAAATTAAAGAGAGTCAGAGAGTGACTCTTGTTCACTAAAATACTGGTTCCTTTGAGGCTCGGGGCACTGGAGGCCTGGGGAAGGCTGACCTCAGGTCCAGCAGTAACTTCACTGCTTCCTGGCCAAGGTCTCAGCCTCTCCCTATAGATGGAAGCCAGGCCCCTTCATTCAGACATCAGGGACTTACTGCTATTCAGGAGGAGCCCATGGAATCATGTCCTCATGGCTCTAAGCTGACCAAAAGCATGCAGCTGTGGCTCCAAGCTCACGGCTTATGCTGTCAGCCCCCACTTCTCAAGAGAAGAAAAGGGCAGGGGAGCCAAATGGAAAGGGTCTTAGAGTTTACTCTTGTGGCCAAGAAGTTGAGGGTATCCCCACCTGCAAGGACTCATGGAGAGGCCTCCCCTTCACCTCACTGTCTACCAGCAGGGCTCCTGGGCCCAGCAGGGACTGAAACAAGGTCCACGTGAGCTGAGACAAGGTCACTGCATTTCCTTCCTGGGCAGAGATTCCCAAGGGGACTGGCCCTTAAGCCCAAGGCCAACTGGATTCTGCAGTTCTCACAGAGGTGGGGCTGGGGGCATCATCTCAGCAGAGGAGAGTGACCCCACAGGCTATACTTCTGCTTCGCAGAGGCCGAGGGGTGCAGGGTGGGTGCTGACGGTGTGCTGGGAGGAGGCATGGACTCAGCCCTAACTCTCCTGCCTGCATGGTCTTGGACTAGTCATTTCTCGACACAGCATGAAGATAAAGCATGGGCCACGGACCCTCACAGGCTGTAGTGAGTCTAACGAGATATAGTGAAGACAATGGTGTCAGAGAGTGGGAGGCTGTTGACTTGGAAAAGACTCCAAATTTTGTCTCTCCAAATGCTGTCTGGCCAAGTTCTGCTGTCAGGGCATCAGCCTCTCCCGGGCACAGAAGCACAGACACCGCCATTCAAGACACCTGGCAGACCCTCCCCAGAAGGATTTAGAGAAACTGAGGTACATCAGAGTCCACAGTCTTGCTAAGTCCCCATTTTCTGGTCTCCTCCAACTCATCCCACAGGGGAAGAGGGGAGCCCTGCCCTAAATAATGTGAGCCGCTCAAGCACACACCTGATCACAGGCAGGTAAAGCTGGCAGGGCCTTAGCCCCATCCACGCCCAGCCTGGGAGGACAGCACATGCCTGCAGGCCCACACGAGGGGCCCACACAAGGGCTGCACCCAGGAGCAGCGCGAGCCAGCGGGGCCATGGGAGGCAGTCCGTCTAGTGACAAGAGGGTGTGGGATTGCCGTGGGAGGTTATGACTGACTCATCTCAATAATTTCTTGGCCTGGTGGGGAGGTCAAACTCATTAGGTGAAGTACCGAGTAGGGTAAAGTGTGGGAACTGGCTGGGTACAGAGCCTTTCCCCCTTGGTAGGGGGCATATACATAAAGAGCAGGAAAACCCACTGTCAGGCCTTTGTGACTCAGAGATGTCAAGGAAGCACTTAACATTTTAGGCCTTAGAATACAAAGCCTCAGTTCCTGGGACTGATCTCATTTCGTCTTCAGGTGTCCTGGGAGATGGCTACGTTTCACAGATGAGGAAAGAGGCAAAGTCACCAGCCAGATCAGCTTGGTGCCCAGGTCTCCTGACTCTGCAGCTCGTGTTCTCCCTGTACTGGCCATCAGAATGACTACAAAGGGTAGAAGCTACTTTGCAAAGTAGATACAGTGAGCAGGGCTGGCCCCAGGCCACTCGGCTGGCTCTGGATGCCCCTGGAAGGTCCTTTCCCTTTTCAGGTCAGGTTTCTCTGTAGCTTTGCTCCTAATTAGTTGTGACTAGAGAGAAACTTTGTGGCTCTTTGTGACTGCTCTTGATTCTAGATTGGGGAGATAGTGAGTGGATTTGCATATTGAAGTCATTGGAATCTACTGTGATGGACAAGGTGGGGACAAGATAGGGGGCTGAGCTGACCAGACTAAGGAGGAGGCCAGCTCCTCAGTCTGATGTGGCTCTGGGTGAATTCATCCTTCTCTGACCTCAGTCTTCTCAGCGATAATCAGGGAATTGGGTGAGCTTGAAGGATTTAGGTTTTGCTGTGCTGTGAACCTCAAGGTGTGGGCTAGAAGGTTCCATGGAAGGAAGACAGAGGGAAGGTATTTTTTTTCCTTCAGAATTGGGGAGAATCATGGTGACATAATCCATTGGGGTGAGTAGCTGGTGGGGTGCTAGGAGTATCAGTCATGATCTTCCCTAGCTCCCAGCCCTCATGGCCTTTCTCACCTCAGGCTTTGCTGGCAGAGATCTAGTCCCAGAATATTCTCTGGGGATAGAAAAGCTTGCGTAATTTTGCCATCTGGTTTTCAAAGTCCTGAAGCCCCCAGTTCAGACCCATCCCTCTTACCCCACCCCAGGCCTTCTGCTTCCTCTGCCCTTTAAACTCCTTCCTCCCCACTCCTGGAGGGTTACTGGATTTAGCAAATAGGCATGCAAGATGCCCAGTTAAATTTTCATTTCAGATAAACGTACTTTTAAATATATACATCTCAAGAGTCCTTGGTCCTGAGGACCCAGAACCTGTTTCTGGTCCTTCATAATCAGGGGCCTGACGTTTTGCTTGCTCCTGTGCCGGGTCGGTCAAGGCCCTTTGTATATGCACATAGGATGCTGATAAAAACCAATGACAGCAGTCGAGGAAACTAAGGCCAAGTTCATGCAGCAGGGAGTACCAGGCCAAACTTGAACTTCCACCGTTCGTGCTCGTTTTATGTCCTTTCCACAGCACAAGTTTGCAGAGATAGCTCATAAGAGAGGAACCTGGTACAAACTCACCGGCTCCCAGCCATGGGTCAGAAGGCAGTGCTGCGGAGTGTGAGGAGAATGGCGGGGGCGCCCTGACCTTCCCCAGGGGCCGACCAGCCTACTGTGTAGCATCCAGGCTGTGAGCCAGACTGCTTTACAGGGCTTGGGTCTGGCTCCACCTCTCATCTCTCAGTCTGCCGATGAATGCAAGTCCTTATGACTTCCCCTCTGGTGGCCTGGGCAGCTGCGGGGCCCTCTGCTCCCTAGCTGGGCCTGCACTGGGAGCTCATGCATGATAGAGAGCTCTCCTGGAGATGAGCTTCAGATGCCAACCTGATAGGTGAGGACACAAGTGGGGACCACACATTAGAAAGGTGAAGGTGGGCTCCCATGAGGTGTTTTTTGAATTACATTTCCCATCCCCATTCCAGAAGACTCCACTAAAATCAGGGTAGGGAGAGCAAGTATATTGAATCTCATTGCAGAGACGAGGTTAAATCAATTTCTCCAAGATCATATGGTGTGTGAACCAGAGAATCGAGACTGGGGTCTAGTTTCACACCTAAACTCTGATCCCTCAAACCTGTGGCCATTCTTTAGCGATAGAGCCTGAACACAATGGCTCTCAACCTTGGCCAAATAATAGAATCACCTGGGAGCTTTAAAAACACTCAGGTCCAAACCCCAGAGATTCAGATTTAATTGATCTGGGTAGGGCCCAGGCATATGTAGTTGTTAAAAGCTCCCTGGGTGATTTTAATGAGTATCCAGGGCTGACAATGACGCTTCACTGAGGAAGGAAGAGATGGCACAGTGCAGGGGTTCCCAGACTTTACCGCACATTGGAATCATCTGGGAATCTTCCAAAGACTTCCCGCCTAACTCCCTCCCCCAGGCATTCTGATTCAGTATGGCGTACAGCCTGGGCACTGGGAATTTTTTTAAACTCTCCAGTTAATTCTAATAGTCAATAAAAACTGGAAACCATTGGTATAGGGTATAGGACCTTGCTCCTCTAAGTGTGGTCTGCAAACCAGTGGCATTCTTTTTCTTTTCTTTTTTTTTTTTTAAGGAAAGGTGTAGGCAAGAATGAAGGTGAGTAGGTTGGCAGGAAGAGAGAGGGAGAAGCATTTTTATTTTATTTATTTCAGTTGTACATCTTGCTTTTCCCTCACCCCATCCCCAGTTCCAGGACTAGAACCCAGATCCTTGGAGTGCATGTGGGCTGCACTCGGCCAAAGGAGACCAACCCAACTGCCACTCCACTGGGGTATCCTGGCATCTTGATCACTTGGAAGTGCACTCGAAATGCAGGACTCCAGGTCCTGCTCTGGGTCTCTCAACTTGGAATCTACATTTTAACAAGATTTCCAGATGAATTATAGGCACATTCAAATTTGACCTCAGGGATAATGCGCAAAGAGGCGGATGAAGGCATGATTTTTTTTAATCAACCCACCTGCTCCTTCATTTAGTCCATCACTGAACTGTTAATGGTGGAGCAGTTGCTGTGTATATGTTGCTACCATGTTAGTTGCTTTTTCAAAGATGAGTTAGCCTCAGGGTGAGACAGGCAAGCAGCTGTTGATGCAGAGGGAATTTCAGTGCCTCTAGAAGCAGAAAGGGTGCAGAGTACAAGGAGCGGTGCCCTTTCCTGTCCAGGGAGAAAAGCACCTGTCTTGCAGGGCAGGTGTGTTCAGGGGCTTCACAGGCTCTGTGTGGCTGCTGTAGAGGAAGGAAGGGCAGATGAGGACAGTGTGACCTTCCCAGGAACCCTGACTTTCTCTAAGGGCGGTGAGAGACCTGTGATGGTTTTAGGTAAGGAGAAGAGCGTCATGAGTCGAAATGGCCTTCTACACAATGGAAAACTGCTCAGCTATCAGAAGAAAGGAAATTCTGCCGCTTGTAACAGCATGGAAGGACCTAGAGGGAATTATGCTTAGTGAGATGAGTCAAAGAAAGACATACCTATGAATTCACAGTGTGGTATACAGAGAAACCAAACAAACCAATGAACCAAATCAAACAAAAATAGACTTTTGTGTATGCAATCAAATTAGTGGTTACCAGGAGGGAAGCAGAGGGGGAGAAAATTGAGAAAAAGGGGTCCATTATATGGTGAAGAATAGACTTGGATAGTTGGTGGTAAACTTAATATAGTCTGTACAGACGTTGATTTACGATACACATCTTAAATCTACATGTTGTGATGCAGTCCTTCAATAACAGAACATTCAAAATCAATAAAGAGAACTGCGGAAGAGTGAGTAGATGAACTGAGACGGATGGACTTGTGACCTTGGAGGCGACTAGGACTCTTAGAAAGAGACCTAATGGCGAGGGGTTGGCAGGAGAGATGGAGAGGAGGGCCAGGTTGGCGAGATGGTTCTGGGAGGAGCACAAGGCTCCGGGGCAGAGGGCACCTGAGGGCAGTTGGAGAGGACTCAGATGTGCCGTTTAGGCAACTAGGTGGAGGTGGCACTACTCAGTGACATAAAGAACCAAAAGCAGAGCAAGTCTGGACGGGCAGAGAGGCAGCTGTGAGTTCGGGACTGGAACAAAGGAGGGAAGTTAAGGCTGGTCTGGAGCTGAGCGTGAACAGACCAGGGTTTTTGACACCATCAGAGTGAATGAGATCTTTTAAAGATGGAAGGGCGTAGTAGGGACAGACAGAACATCAGAGATTCACTATCTCAAGGAGATTAGAGATGGAGGGAGGAAGGGAGGAGAGAGGAAGTCGGCAAAGACAGACTTGAAAGAATGAATCAGAAAAGTAACATTGAGACAGAGGGCACCTGGAAATGAAAGCTGACATTCAGGAACTTTGAGTATAGTTCATGCAGTTACATGCTTCTGAGACTTTAGGAGACGGAGATCATAACAGGATTTGATAATTAGGTCACTAGTGACCCTGTGACTGCAGTGGCGTGGTAGGGAGATGGACCAGATTGCAGTGGGTGAGTCAAGGGTATAAGAGAATGTGAAAATGAAGACTAATCTCAACATCGGAAAGGCGGGGAGGTTGGTAGAATGGTTGTTCTCCATGAGAATTGTCTCTGAAGAGAATTCCTGATCGGAGAAGATGAGACAGCTGAGAGGAAAGAGTTCACAGTGATTCAGAATGCTAAGAGAGAAAGGATTACTCTAGAACCAAGCTCAGGGATATTGGGAGGAGATGTGAGTCAGGGAAAAAAGGCAAATTGGGTAACGTTGATCAATTATATGATGAAGGGCAGAACTGAACAATTGGTGTTAAACTTAATGTTTTACATGCAGATGTTGATTGACAATATGCATAATTTAGACCTATGTGATGTTATGGGGCAGTGTTTCTCAATAAATAAAATTTAAATTAAGAAGTTCACTAGTGATACAAATTATTAATAAAATTATGAGATAAAAAAGGAGAGAGAGAGAGAGAGAGAGAGAGAGAGAGAGAGAGAGAGAGAGAGAGAGAGAGAGAGCTGTAAAAGCAGTTCTTACTCATGTTGTCCATGCCCTCCCATCAGCGGCACCGCCTCTGAGGACAGCTGGAGGGAGGCAGTGGGCTGGTGGCCTCAGGATGGGTAGAGGCAGCCAGGTCTGTAGAGGCCCTGGCCAGCGCTGCATTACCTCTTCTTCATCACTTCTGCGGTGACTCAGGTGGTGAGGAGAAGGCAGATTTTCCTTCACCTAGGATGGGATTATTGAAAGGTTTTTTCTCTGGGCTCCGCGAGGAAAAAAAGCCAATCAAACAAAAAGTCGAATAGCCAGGGTTTTATTGGGGTTTGCGCACTCGGGTGAGGTTCTCCCGTCCACAGAACTGGGGCCTGGAAGTCCTCACGGCCGAACGAAGGGAAGTGCGCTCTTTAAGCAAAAGAATTTCGCGGGCTTCATACGTCGTGATTGGGGATTGGTCCTGTTATTCCAGGTGTGGGCTCAATCCCTCAGTCTGACATCAGCCACCTTTTTCCCGTGTATGGCCACTGTTTTGTCCCTCTGGGCCAGCCTAACAGTTATGTCCCAACAAACTCATCATAAGTTGAAAATGTACTTAATGCACCTAAGCTACTGAATACGACAGCTTAGCCTCGCATACCTTAAATGTGTACAGAACACTTATATTAACCTCAGCTGGACACAATCATCTCACATGAAGCCCATTGTGTAATGAAGGGTGGAATATCTCGTGTGATGTATTGAATAATGAGAGGTTTTCACCACATTCTAGAAGATCAAGTGTGGGCATGGAATGATTGTAGCAGAGTGGAGGAACTTAGAGTGCCTGAAGAAGGGGATGTGGAAAATGGTGTTAATTGACCCTGGAGGGCCCCTAAGAACTGATCTCCAAAAGGTAGACGGTAAGGATAAGAACTGGTGCCAGGACAGGGAGATTATTTCTAAGATTGCTTATGTAACAGTGGGCCTATGTCACCAAAACATTTACAGCAATATTTATATCAACAAAATATTTATGCTCAGGCCTCTGCTACTTGGCCAGATTCATGGTCTCTTCTCAAGAAAAGTGAGTGGCCTCAGAAAATAAGCATGTGGGGTCCTCACATCACAGTTGACTCCCACTGAGAACCCCAAAGTCAAATTTGCCCACTGAGAAAATTACATCCACATGCACCGTTCTCCAATGACATTTTGATGTCTTATTTGCAAATATGTGAATGGATACAGCCCCAGATAATGTGTCCCCAAGGAAAGTCTTCAATATAATGAGACCAAGGGAAACAGAGAGAAAGAAGACCTCAGAGGAAATGAAAATAATGCAAGACAGAAAAGAACTAAAACAAACACAGACTCTAATGCCCATGGGGACAGTACTGACAGGGAAAACGTGAAGGACAAAAGAGGGCCCTTGAAAATGAAAACATTTTTAAAAACAACGGCCAAAATAAAGTATTTGGTAGAGTTGAAGATAAGATTAAGAAAAACTCCCAGAAAACAGAGTAGCAAGACTGGTGGAAAAGATGATAAAAGTGAAAATAGAATCAATTTAGTAGGTTCATATTGTATGAATAAGAGTTTCAGAATGAAGGAATATTAAGAGGAAAGCACCACATCAATAATACAGGACAACAATAATACAATTCTTTCTAAAGAATTCTCTGGATCCATCCAGGACTAAGAATGGAAATAGACCACAGCAATGTATGTTAACCTAAAATTTCAATATATTAGGGACAAAAAGAATAACAACAGAAAAAAAAAGAGAGAGAAAATATAATATCCAGTGAACATTACAGGAATGTGAGAATTCTTAGCAGCAACACCAGCCCTGAGAATTCAGAGGAACTGGATCTTCGAACATCAGAGGGAAAGTAATTTCAATCCAGAATTCAACATCCAAATAAATCATCATTAAGCATTAGGGTAGAATTAAAGATTTTTTTCAAATAGTTCATGACTCAGCACCCCAGTTAGAGAAGTTATTAAAAATGTGCTCCAGCAAAATAAAGGAGTAAGCCAAGACAGGCAGAAATTTCCAGAAACAGTGGCTCCATCTGGGGAGCAGTTGGAAGAGGTCCAAGGCTGACAGGAAGCTGCCATCTAGTTTGGAGCCAGAGGTCTCCCCCTAAAAAGGAGGTTCCAGGTGCCTGGATTTTGGAGACAACATGGAAAATGGCTTAAAGAAAGTTATGACAAAAATGAAGTAATCAGAAATTCCTGAAAAACCAAAAATACACACACACAAGTAAAATTCAATCCTATACCTTAATTGACTTTGCAATGGCTATGTTTACATAGTCACAATAATATAAGCACTATTTATCCAAAGTTGGAGAGAGAATGCGAGAGGCAAGGTAGGGCAGAATCCTAGAACAGAATCCTCATCTGTTGTATAAGAAGTCGAAATGATGTATACTTTTGATAAATCAAGAAACAACTTCATACATTTGTATTTGAGATAAGAAAGTCAATACCAGAAGAAATGGTTTATAAGAGTTTAAAATGGCCGCCTCCAGGAAGTGGGAGTAGAGATGGGAGAGTTGGTCCTGGGTTGATTTTTATTCATTACCAGCCTTTTGATACAATTTGGTTGCATTAACCATGTGCACATATTGGTTTGACCAACACAAATTTTTGCTTCTTTATTTAAAAATCTCAAATCAAATTGTGCTAAGTGGAAAGACATCTACTTTGAGTGAAGATGCACTCAAATTAAACCCAGAATTTGCAGGGTAGCTAGGATGACCAGTTTCAGTGTTACTAGAGCAGAGAGTCCAGAATAGGCTGTGGGGAAATCAAGGCAGGCTGGTGACTAGACACAGATCCTGTCAGGAGCTTGGACTTCCTCCTGGTGCCAATGGGGAGTCACTTATTTTAAGAAGAAAAGTGACACGGTTTGACTTGTGTTTGGAAATGCACAAGAAGTCTCAAAGCTAGATTTGCAGGGGTCAGGAGTGGAGAAGGAAATCCATGTCAGAGACCACTGCGACAATCCAGGAGGAGTAGCCACAAGGACCAGAGCCAGGTTAAGGGTTGGAGGATGGGAGGATGCAGCTTCAAACCAATGTGTAGAAGGTAGACCTGTGACTTGATAGACTGAAGGAGAGGGGGAGGAAGAGGGAGGAGGTATTCCTGGGAAGAAGTGGGAGGGTGAAGATGGAGCAGAGGTTTGCTGGCTGAGATGACTGGCTTGGTTCTGAGTGGTTTGAGTTGAGGGGCTGACTGGAAACTCGAGCTGGGCATCTAGGAAGCTACTGAACTCACATATGAGATGGTCTGGGGAAAAGTCAATCCTGGAGCTATAGAATTGGGCGATATCAGTCTATGGACAATGAGGGCAATCTCCAAGAAAGCATTTCTTTGGAAGAAAAGGAGGGATGAAAGCCAAAACTCAGAATTTCAGCACTTAAAGAGAAAGCTGATAATGTGCTAGATGAGGCTGAGTATCTTCACGAGCCTTTTTTCTTTTTTAAAGGAAAGGTACAGACAGTAATGAAGGTGAGCAAGCAGGTAGACAGGAAGAGAGAGGAGGAAGAAGCACCTTATTTATTTAGTTGTTTATCTAGTTTGTTCCTCCAGCCCCAGGAGGCAAACCAGGGTCCTTGGGATGTATGTGGACTGCACTGGCCGAAGGCAGCTGATCAAACCATTACTCCATCAAGGCACATATGATGAGTCATTTTCATTTGTCTTCTGTGAAATACTTATTTTCTCTTTTTCTTTTTCTTTTTCTATTTCAACCCAAATCCATCATCTAGCTCAATGATAAAACTAGAGAAGGATTCCCATTGGAATAAGGAGCAGTTAGATGAAGTATTAACTAAAGCAGTTAAATAAGAGAAAGAAATGAAAAACCAAATTAGAAAACAGGGAGTAAAATTGTATCAATAATGTAAGATGATAAAATTGTGTAACTTGAAAACCCAAGAGGGTCCACAGAAACATTGCAAATAGTAAGAATTCTAAGATTGCTGATGCAAAAGGAACACAGCAATCTGATAGCATTCTTATGCAAAGTCGGAAATTTAAAAATACAGTGGAAGGAAAAACTGATTGTAATAGCAACAAAGGCAAGGTCCAGCTGAAGAATTTTAAAACGTTGAGGAACACAAAAGAGCTCACCAAATAGAGATGAAAAATCTCATTCTTAGAGTGGAAAATGTTGATCCTACATGTTATAAAGCTGTTAATGCTTCCTAAATTATGCTTGCAGCTAGATATCTAATAATACCTAGAGAACTTTTTTCTTGAAACCAAACAAGTTTATTTTCAAGTTCCTATGGAAAAAGTAAACATGCACACATGCACAGGTAGCCAGAAAATTCTCACAAGTCATGAAAAGGGACCAGTCAGGGAAGAATGCATACGCCTTGAAGCCACATTGCAAAGACCCAGTCAACTGTTTAAAAATAACTGATGTCTACACAGGGGAAAGCACAGGATTGAGTAACAAATATTAGATTGCAAAAAGGGATTTGCAAATATATATATCAGAACATGCCTGGTCTTTCTCTATTAAGAGCCACTACAAAGCCATGTTGGAAATAATGAAAAAGTTTACTTGAAAATTGGGCTAAGGATGTGAATCACGTTCATCAAGAAAGACAAATTCACTGCTATTGCATGTATGAAAAGGTGTTCAACCTCATATAATGAGGGAAATGTAAATTTAAATTAAAAGGAGATGTCATTTTTCATCCATCAGATTTCAGCAAAGATCAAATATAGCATAGTGTATTGGCAAAGATGTGGGGTCATTCACACACTTGGTAAATCTGAGATCTGCTTTCAGGTGGAAAACTCAAGGATGGAATAATGTATAGAGCATGTTAGTTTCCATTAGTGTTTCAAAAACACTTATATTTTGTATAGCTATAAGGAGCTTGGAAGAATACACAAGATACAGGTTTCCTTCCCTCCCTCCTTCTGTCTCTTCTCCTTCTCCTCCCTTCCTCCCCCTCCTCCCTCTCCTCCCTCTCCTCCTCCCTCTCCTCCTCCCTCTCCTCCTCCTTCTCCTCCCTCTCTTCATCCCTTCCTCCCTCTCCTCCCTCTCCTCCTCCTTCTCCTCCTCCCTCTCCTCCCTCTCCTCCCTTCCTCCCTCTCTCCCTCCCTCCTTTTCCTCCCTCACCTCCCTCCCTTTCTCCTTTCTGTCTTCCTTTTAAAAAATAACTATTTTCCTAATTCTAAAGTAGTTTTTGCTTCTCATAACAAAAGAATTTGAAAAGGCAAAGAGGCTAAAAAGAAAGCAGTCACCTCAGTCTTCTCTCTCAGAAAAACTGCAGTTAACATTTTAGCATATATTCTTCTAGACATTTTTCCTGACACACTTTTTGAAATGTTTCCCTACCCTGCACAATGTTTTTAACTGGATTTTTCACTCAACAGCACCCCTCTTCATGTAATTAGATATAGATCTATGCCATCGTTTATAGTATATAGATGACCCATAATTCACTTCAGTTATTCATTGACTAATATTGGGGGCATTTTACTCTTTCCCTGTTGGAAACAATAATGTGACAAACTTCTTTGTGAATCTGAGCGTTTACATCTATAAGAACATGTCTTTAAATATTGATTTCTGGTGCAATATTATGCAGCTCAGGCGACTGAGATGACTGGAGCGTAGACCATGTAAGCCCAAGGACCTGGTTCTCTACCCAGGGCATAAGCTTCTTCCTCCCTCTTCCTTCTTTGCTCTCTTTGAAAAAACTGAATTTCTGGCACACTGTGATGGAGTAATGGCTTGGTGAACTGCCTCCGGACAAAGTGCAGGCCACATACATCCCAGGGACCCGGATTTGCATCTTGGGGCTGGAGGGAACAACCAAGATGTACAACTAAATAAACTAAATAAAATGCTTCTTCCTTCTCTCCTTTCCTGCCTGCCTGCTCACCTTCATCCCTATCTGCACCTTTCCTTAAAAAAGAAAAAGAATTTCTGAGTCAAAGCGTAAGCATATTTAGAGACCCATGTTATACGTAGTCAAATCGCCCCTGGAATAGTTAGAACAGTTCACCTTCTGGCCTGTGTATGAAAGAATCCACTTTTCTGCACTCTCACTTACCCTGTCTTGGCACTCTTTTTAATCTTTGATAGTCTATTAAGTTAAAAAGTAGATCTCATGGGTGTGCCCTGGTGACCTAGCAGATAAGGCCATTGCATGTAGTCCACATACATCTCAAGGTCCCTGGTTCAAGACCTGGAGCTGGGGAAACAAGATGAACAACTAAATAAAGTGCTTCTTCCTCTTCTGTCTACCTGCCTGCTTCTGCTCAACTTCCTTCCTGCCTGAACCTTTCCTTTTTTTAAAAAAAAAAGAGAAGTAGATCTCATTTCTAAAACAGGAATTACATTTCCTTGATTACTAATGAAGTTAAACATTTTTATACAATCATTGCCTACTTAGAAACCTTGCTTATTTTTCTATTGGTATGGCCATACTCTACATTACTTTTGAGCAGTAATTTATGTATTAAGGACACTTTTCTTCGGGTGTCATATTGCACACATTTTCCTAGTATGATTTTTAATTCTTATGATGTTTACCTTTTTTTGTTATGGAACTTTCCAAACCTACAAGAAGAAGGCTGCACAGTGTAACAAACCTCTGCATCTCTGCCACCCGGTGTTAACCATTATCAGCATGCAGTCACTGTGCTTTCATCCATCTCCCTCCCACATCCCCCCTGTTATTTTGAAGCAAATCCCAGACATCACATCATTTTATCTGTAAATATTTCAGTTATAGTGCCTTTGACATATGGAACTTTTTAATGTTTTAGCAAAATCGAATCAAATGAGAAGAAAACAGTCTTCATGAAACGGATCACCATTTCTTAAACAGCACATTCTTTCTCCCACTGACTTGAAGTGCCATTTGGATATTCCGCCCTGTGCCTCTGAGCTATCTGCTTCCTCCGCCACCAGTGCCTGCCTTCTGCAAGCGCTGCAGGTTTGAGACACGTTTGTTCACCTTTCATATGACCAGCACCAGGAGATGCTCTAATTTAGTCTTTCATTCTCCAAATTTTCTAAGGTATTGCCTCACTTTTATTCATCTAAATTAATGTTAAATTTATTTTTTGTCAACTACCCAAATCAATTGAGATTTTGATTGCCATCATAGGAAGTGCATAGATGAATTTGTGGAAGATTGACAATTTCACAATCTTTAGTCTTATTTTGAAATCCAATGTGTCCCTCTATATATCTGAATGTTCAGAAAAGTTGCAGAGCTTTGCTTTCTTTCCTTTTTTTTTTTCTTCCCGAGGGGCCCAATCTCAAACCCCACAAGGGCTTCATGTATGGTATACAGCTTAGCTACTGAGTCATAGAGGGAGAGCATTTATGCATTAGTTTGTGTGTTTAATTTTTCAGAGATTATATTATGTGGTCCTGAACACACCTTGTTAAGAGCCTTCCAATATTTTTACATTTTGGTTGCTCTTGTGAATGCAAATCTTTTTCCCATTGTATCTAGGTTATTATATAGAGAAAAGAAAATAACATTTTCTGTATTTTTTAACTACCTGCCTTATTAAACTTTCCTATATTTTTCTGTTTTATTGTGGCATAATTACATATAATGCTATATTCATTTTATATATAATATTTTATGGATGTGGAGATGGCAAATGATCACCAGGATTATAACTTTCAAATATACAATATTGTTTCAAATATACAGTATTGTTAACTATGCGATACATTACATTCCCAGAATTTATTTATCTTATAAGTTGGAGCAAGTATATTATCTTATTAATTATAATAATTTTCACCTGATTGTTGGCTTTCTATGGAAATCATCAGGTATTTTTACTCTTCTTTTTCAGATTTGTTTGCTTATTTATTTAGAGGGAAGAAGGCAAGTAAGCAGGTAGGAAGAGAGGGAGAAGAAGCATTTACGTACTTATTTACTTAGTGGTTTATGTTGGTTGCTCGCCCTGGTCCTGGTCAAGGACCCAGGTCTTCGGACTTTACGTGGGTTATCCTGGAGCTGCAGACTTTTTGCCTGAGCCACCAGGCATCCCTATCCTTCCTCTTCATTAATATCATTTTTTATTTTATTTTATGAATGCATTGACTGGAACTGACTTCCATGCAATGTTTCAGAAGAACATCAGTCAAGGCATCCTTGTGGTTTAGATTTGTTCTTCATCCTACTTTAGAATTATCCCTCTATTTCTAGTTTGATTTATTTTGAAAATTTTTATCCTATAAAGGAAAGATGCAATCAGAATGAAGGCAAGTAAGGAGGCAGTTAGGAAGAGAGGAGGACGAAACATCTTTATTTTTATTTAGTTGTTCACACTGGTTGTTTCCCCCAGACCTGGGGCTCAAACTCAGGGGTATGTGACCTACTTTGTTGGAGGCGAGTGACCCAGCCATTGCTCTACCAGCGAGCATCAATAAGAGGCTTTTTTAGTGTCGGCTAGATTTTTCCAAATGGAATTCATCAAATGACCGTATAATTTTTCTCCTTTAACCCATTCATGGGATAAATTTATTGATATTGATAGTCTTCAAATTCTTAAAATGAATGTCACTTTGTCATGTACCCTCTTATTTTTTTTACTCTGCTGCTGAATTCTGTTTGTGCTGCTTCATTTTTATCTCCATGAGGGTTGGTGAATGAGACTACAGATTGCTCTTTCAGAAAGCTTCGCGGAGCAGGGGCATGGACAAAGGAAGCTGCAGAGAGACACGGAAGCAAGAGGTGCAAGCTCACAGATGTTAACAGACTTCAGGATGTAACCAGGAGAGGACGCGCTTGAGGGTAGGAGACAAAGAGGGCACAGTCACAGGAACAAGGTGGCCGTAGAGACTGCAGGCAACGGGATCCGCACCCCTGTGGTGGGGTGACCGGGCAGAAGTGACAGCTGAGATTAGAGGGGCGGGTACAGGGAAGGCAAGATACCCTGGTGTTGGCTAGAGTTGGGGTCTAGTTGCCACAAGGGTCAAGGAATTGAGGTTGTCTTCTAGGGTGGGTGGTGAGGGCTTGAGGCAAGTTGTGAAAGTTGAATGGGAGCAATCAAAGGATTGTCAGGGACACAGAGGTCCCACTTAAGTAAAAACCTTGATCTTTTGTGACATTTCTTTGCAAGATTACATGATGATTTTTGTCTAGACTCTGCAAGGATGGGGCTGGAGGGCGATGCACAGTTGGGGGTTTGATGGGTGAGTGTGGAAGGCAGGCAGAGGGTGGGACCATGCTCTGAGCAGGTCCCGAGAGTTAGCAGTGGTGCTGGTGAGAAGCCAAGGAGATACACTGGACAAGGCGAGCCTCTCGGTGAGATGGCACTCAGAGATTGTCTTTGTTTTCATTTCTACCTCCAGGCAAAATTTTCCATTTTTGCTCTGTCACAAAGCAAACAGAATGAACCATGGCTTAAGCCAGATAACTTACATAACCGATTTCATGCTCTGCCACGTTTTCCAGTTTCCAAAAGTCTGCCATTGGGACACTGTGTTGGGACCACAGGAGTGTGTTCTGACGCTGGGGAGATGGTGCTGGGGGAGGGTCCCTGAGCACTGGAGGGATCCAGCGTCTGGGCAGGGGCCCGAAGTTACTGGTCAGATCGATCAGGAGAAACGGGACTGGTAAGGCCAAGGGTCTGGGAGTGGACAAGGGTGTGAGTGCCAGAGGGGAGCTGATGATGAAGGGGCTAGAGGTGAGGGGGTCCAAGACCAAGGAGGCTGGCCCGTTGAGTGAGACTTGGTCACTCTAAATGATGCCCAGTTTGGGCTGGACAAGGAGGCCATGGGCTGGGACATAAGTCTCAGAGACGGCTGAAGACTGTCCATGGAGTTGGAGGTGACATAACTGAGGAGCGTGGGGCTGCAGCGTTGCGGGGCAGGCATCAAAAAGGAGGATGATTTTGTGGGAGGGAGGGACAGGAATGTCTTGTCAGTTGCACTGGGCGTTGGGGACTAAGAAGACCACTAGCTCAGTCTGGGTCCTGAAACTGAGCCTGAGATACCCACCTTCATGGAATAAGGCCCAGAGAGGGTGTGACCTGCTCAGCAGACCCCAGCCACTGAGCAGCATGGTCTGGATATAGGACAAGGTCTGGAGTCCTTGGAGGACAACAGGTAGCTTTCCAGGTGAGGGAGTGAGCTGTAGGGACTGCCTTCCTGTCCTGCGACCATCAGAGCTGAGCCCAGTGACTTCCATCTGCCCTCCCTGCCTCTGAATGGCTGGCCACACAGTGCGGGGCACAGGGAAGACATTTCTTTCTCATTCCAAAGGCCTCTGCTGCCATTCACAGTGGGCTCGCCCCATCTCCCTTCCCTGGACTGTTCTTTGAGGATGGCCCCTCAAAACTGAAAGAGAATTTAATGAGTATGGAGCTTGGGTTCTGATGGGCTGAGTACAAATGCTGATGTGCTATTACTATCTCTGTGACCTTGAGCAAGAGGTTATTTCTCTGAATTTCTAACTTCTCACCTGCAAAACAAGGATGCAATATCCTCTGTCATCTATGTTTTCCTGGCCAATTGCTGTCATGATTAAGAGTCATGTGTCACTGGACTGATCCTGAGGGGATCAGCCTGTGAGCTTTATTGGGGAAGGCTCTTGGGATCAATAGCTGAGTTGGTTTGTCTGGAGGGATGTGACAGGGCACAGGGATCTATCATCAAGGACACTCCTGAAGAGGCCTGGGATGGCAACTGGTGGTGTGGTGGCGCTCCCAGGAGATGGGAGCGTAAGTCCTTCCATAGTAAAGGGGACCTGCTTGCTCCTCACAAGATGCACTAAAGCATTTATCAAACACCACGGTTTGTCACCACGACTTCAAGGAGATGAGCAGGAGCTTGACTTGAAAGGAACCAGCCAAAGTATCAGCCAGCAGAGCCAGTCCTGGGCTCAGTCACGCACAGAGCGAGTGATTCAGGGAACCCTCTGGATGAAAACATTTGGGCATCCTTCTGAGATGGAAGTCCAGTTTATCAGCTTCTCCAAAAGTCTGCAACCTCAGTTTTTAGGAGCCATTACTGTAGGGTGACATTCCAGGTGGAAAAGGGGCTGTCCTTTACCTTCCCACTCCACAGTCTGCCTCTCCCCGCCGCCTGGGCTTGTCTGGGAAGTCCCTTATAGACCCTTTAGAATCCACTCCAGAAACCCTCTCCTCCAATGCTGTCACTGCCATGCCTGTCCTCACCTGAGAGGTAAGTGGGAGCTTGGGAAAGTCATGACTTTGTATTCAACATCTGGATTTAAACGCTCTCATTGCCACTCATTATCTGTGGGGTTTGAGCAATTCCCTTAATGTCTGTGAGCCTTCCACCTGTGAGATGGGGCTGCTAATGATGCCTACATAAGAGTTACCTTTTGAAAATGAAAACATGAAATGGTTTAGTGGCAAACCCTGCATAGTGCTCAGACCAGAGTAGGTAATTCCCGTCAAAAGCATCTTCTTTCTGAGATTCAATCCTACTTCACCCTTTCTTGTCTGCCCCTCCTAGCACATCTGAACATCAAAGCATGATTCAAATCCAGCTCCACACTGTGCCCTGCCAGTGGCCCTCTCTCTCTGTCCCACCCTTCACAGCCCCACCTACAAGTGACCCCTCAGCAAGCAATCTTGCTTGTGGACTTCAGACTGATTAGTAAGAACCAAGTTTTGACACGTCCTGGTGGAGTACTGGCTGTGTTATGGCAAAGCCTCCAGATGGTGAGAAGACTAACAACTTGACACTCGAAAAGTAGAGAAAACAGCACTTTACTGAGAGCACTGGTGCTACCCCGGGGGTATTGTTATCCAAAAGTTGAGCAACAGGGGGTCTAGGGGAGCTCCTTTCATACTCTGAGATAAAGATTTATCTCCTTGTCTACAGCTGCTCCCCCTGGCCCTGGTAAGAGAGGTATGACCTGTATGACTCTCTTTGACCTAGGGAAGGTGGTTACTGGAACGTTGAGGGACTGATTTCCAAGTGTGATATTAATCTGAGGCATTAAGAAAGTGAGGATGCAACTTCCTGTCCAATTACTGGGGAGACACAAGAAGACTCTTGTCCCACAAATGAAAAAGACCCCTGGTGCCGGCTGACACTAGGTCTAGTTTGGTTCTCTTCTAGTTCTGTGGCTCTGTGATACCACAGGTCTGGAGTCTGCCCTACTGGCTTTGTCCCTTTGCTGTTTTGAAAGCAAATAGGAACCTTGTGTTTTAATTCAACATTTGTAATGGTGAGGGTGGAACTCCATGTCCTGAGTCCCGAGGAGAGATTAGCAAGAATCTCTCCGGGAACCGGAGTAGCTCGATACGGGGGAGTTAAGAACATGTTTAACCAGCAGGCCTTGGCTAAGTCCGGATTAGTAAGATTTAAAATATGGTGGGTGGCAATTAAAGTCTGGTACAATCGAGGATCTAGATCATGAGGATGTCTAGGCCCTGTTCTTGTCTGGCCTGGGGGTTTTGGGTGACTCTTAGTTGCTTTCGGGCTTTGTAATCCCCAACATATTGATTGATATGCTGCACCTACACAGTTGTGTTTTGGTAATGGGCAGTCTGCCCTCATGTGATGTGTCGATTGGTGCTTGTCACATATATTCCTCCTTGCCATTTACAGTACTCGGCAAATGAGTAACCGTTTGTGTCACAATCTGAGATTCGGGTTCTGACCCTTGTTAAAATATTCATAGTCTTCTAATGGACCATGTTCGTAGGGCTGGTATCCCAGCCTGCCAGCCAAGGTACCAGGGATAAAGGGGAGAGCTATAAGCAATAATGAAGGAAACAATTCAGGGTGTCAGAGAAATATTTCAGCAGTAGTACTGTGTGGTGGCAGAAAGGAGTCTGCCGTACCAGCGATCTGCATTGGCTAAGAAGCAACAGGCCCACACAGGGGGCCCAAAGTGCTAGTGAATAAGAGCAAAAAGGAGGAGCAGGGCCCAGAACAAAATGAGGATAAACAGGGTCAGGTTCAGTGTCTGCTGCAGAGTCAGGTGGGTCATTGGTCTCCACAGGTCTCTTCCAGAATGTGTGTCAGTCTGAGAGGTGTAGGAGACAGTTGTTGAGTGGTCCAGCTTGGACAGTGTTCAGAGGGGTCCTTCTTCCACTCAAGTGGTCTGTCGCTCAGCTGGTGGGCTGCCTTCACCCGAGAGTGGTGGATCCAGGTGTTTAGACCTGCAACCTTAAGAGCTGTGGAGGTGGTTATATGACCGGATAGGGCCCCTTCCAAGTTGGCTTCAGGTGTTCCTTTTTGCAGTCCTTTACCCATACTTGGTCACCTGTTTTGTAGGGGTGTACAGCTATTCTTAAGGAGACGGGTAGTCTGTCTGTTACTCATCTATGTCCTTCAAGGATTGTTTTTCCTCATCCCTCCCTGCAGTTGTTCTTGGATTTCTAGGTTTCCTAGTTCCTTTAGGTCCCCCTTAGGTCTACTTATATAAGGTATCAGAGAGAATTTAAAAAGGGGAAAATCCTATTCTGGTCCTAGGGGCACAGCCTACCCATAGGAGGGCTAAGGGCAGTATGCAGGCAGTATGTCTGTCCAGGGAAGACTAGTTTCCTGAAGTAATTTAGCCATAGCCTGTTTGAAGGTGCAGTCATATGCTCTACTTTTCCTGAGCTCTGCGGCCAGTAGGCCGTGTGTAAGTTCCATGGGATGCCTAGGGCCTTAGCTGCCTGCTGCACTACTTCTGCTGCAAAGGCTGGGCCACTGTCTAATCCTGTGGTCAGTGGCATCCCATATCTTGGGATAGTGTCTTTAGTAGTGCCTTGGTTGCCTCTCTGGCCTTTTCTGTACGGATGGGGCTTGCTTTGGCCCAGCCTGAGAAGGTGCAGACAAAGACTAAGCGATATTCATTCCCTCTGCTTGGTCAAGTCCACCTCTCAGTCTTCGAAGGGAGTCTGGCCGCAGTGTTGACTTCCTGCTCGCCCCACAGGACCCTGTCTGGCATTGTTCTGTGCACAAAGTGGGCAGTGCTACGTCATCAAGGCACAGAGGGACAGCAGTCGAGCGATCAGGTAGTACAGGCTCAACAAGGTTTCTAGAGCAGCTTTTCCTGGTGGGTGAGTTCATGCTGCTGAAGGACGGCCCGGCGTGCTGGTTGTCCTGGCCCGTAGATCTGTGGTCTGGGAGCACCACCATCCTTCCTTTGTTACCTTTCCCCCTTCCTGCTGTGCCCAGGCCTTTTCCTGGGCCGTGAAGGTTGGGGTGCAGGTAGATCTGGGACTAGAATGATCCTTGACGGTACTGTCTGTTCTCTGGCCGCTTGTCCAGCTGCTGCGTCTGCTCGGCGGGTTCCCTCCGATATTGAGTCCTTTCCTTTCTGGTGCCCCTTGCAGTGTGACTGCTGCTTCCTTTGGTTCCCAAAGTACCTCTAGTAGTTTTAGGATTTCTTCTTGTTTATTCCTTTTCTTCCTGCTGTCGAAAGTCCTGTTTCTTTGTACACAGCCCCATGTACATGCAGAGCGGCAGAGGCATAGCGCGAGGCGGCGTAGCTGTTGATGCGTTTACCCTTGCTGAGTTCTAATCCCTGACTAGGACCCGCAGTTCTGCTCTCTGGGCTGACCATCACTCGGGCAAGGCTTTTGCCTGTATAGTCCCATAGTCCGATACAGCTGCATACCCGGCGTGTCTCTTGCCCTCATCTATGAAACTACTACCGTCTGTATAAAGAACTAGGTCAGGGTTTTGCAGGGGCTTGTATGTCAAGGCTGGTGGGCTAGAATAGACTTCATCAAGAACCTGTAGGCAGCCATGCTCTGGGCCCCGCCACAGCGACAGTCAAGGTGGTGGGGTTTAAGGTTTTTACTGCTTCCAGTCACAACCTTGGATTTTCGCACAGGAGCCCTTGGTACTGGGTCATCTGGGGATGAGTTAGCCAGTGCTGTCCCTTGACATCCATGAGCGTGATGACAGAACGGGGCACCTTAACATTTAGGTTTTATTCCAATGTAAGCTTATCTGTCTCTAACTAGCAGAGCAACGGTGGCTGCAAGAGCTGTAAGGCAAGGTGGCCAGCCTGCTGCAACTGAGTCAATCTGCTTTGACAGGTAAACTATCGGTCTCTGCCAAGACCTAAATTCTTGAGTCAGTACTCCCAGAGCTATCCCATTGTTCTCATGTACAAACAGGTTAAAGTCCCGTGTCACATCTGGGAGTCCCAAGGTCGGTGCCTCAGTGAATTTTATCTTTATAGCTATGAATGCTTTTCCTTGTTCATGTCCCCAAACAAGGGTTGACTTCTCTCCTTTGACGGCCTCATATAGGGGCTTCGTCAGCTCTGAAAACCCTAGGATCCAGATGTGACAGAATCCTGTGGCTCCTAGAAACTCCTGGATCTGCCGCTGAGTAGTGGAAACTGGGATGGCACATACTGCCTGCTTTCTTCCAGTCCCCAACCCCTGTTTTGCTTGGGTGATTCAGAAGCCTAGGTGCTTGACTTCTTTCAAGCATATTTGAACCTTTTTCTTAGAGACCCAGTAGTCAGCTTTAGTCAGGAGCTGCAATAGGGCCCTTGTTCCTTCCCAGCACTGAGTTCGAGTGGGGCTATCTAATAAGAGGTTGTCTACATATTGGAGTAGAGCACACCCTAAGTCCTGACCTGGAAACTTGGACATGTCAGCTGCTAGCCCCCACTGAACAAGGTCGGTGAGGTCTTGAATGCTTGAAGCAGCCTGGTTCAAGTGAATTGTTCCTTAGACTCTGTGTTCAGGTTCTCCCACTCAAATGCAAACAGGGCTGACTACTGGGTGCCAGTTGAAGACATAAAAAGAGGTGTCCTTTAAGTCCAAACAAGCAAACCATTCCATCTCTGATGGTATGAGCCCTAGTAGGGTATATGGGTTTGGCAGTGCCAAACATAGGGTGGCAACTGCTCATTCCCCCTCTTATAGGGTCCCATCTGGGGCCAGACATTGAGGACCCCTGGACTCATGGAGGGGTATCTGCATGGCCGCTGGTGGCTTGGCCCTTGATCTGCTGATCTCAGGTATCTGCCAACTGGCTCCAGAGAGTTTGACTGAGGCTCTGGGATTTATGGTGTCGAGGCTGAGGGTGGTATTGTGTCTGGGCCTGGTGGAGTATTGGGAACAGCCTGACGAGCATATGGCGGTGTCAAGTTCTGTGGAGGAAACTCCTCTGGGTCTCCCTGGAAGACTGGTGGCCTCTTTGTTCTGAGGCATCTGTTTCCTTTCCTGGCTGATTAAAATCTTACACTGTCCTTGACCACTAATGCCAGACCCACGGAGGCTTAACTTGGGCAATTTCTAACCACTGGTCTATATATGGAAACTGATCAGGGTGGTCTGAGTCTCCTGTCACAACTTTTTAAACAGCCCTCACTATAGGAAGATATAAGGTCTTCTCTGATGGCTTCCTACCCCAAAGGCTGGCCATTCTAATTCAAATAATTGGTGTAATTTCCAAGAGGCCAATTTGATACCATAATCACTTGTAAATTCCTTCTTAAAGTTTTAACATACATTCTGAAATAGTGCATTTAGAAGGACTACTGCCCATGATTGTGGACAATAGGTCCCTCCCAATGAATGGAGAAGCAAGACAAACAGGGAAACTTTCACTTCATCCTTCTGGCTGCTCCCCTCTCGGGGATTTAGCTGCCTCTTAGCTTTCAAGGGTGCATCAGTATAATGACCTGGATCGACGTTGCAGGGAGGAACTGAATTTCCTCAGTTCCCCAAGTGTCGACAGCACTTTGAAGCTGCATGAGGTCACCACAAAACTGCAGATTGGGACCCAAACTCAGTAGCTTTCGCCGTGGAGCATAACATTCATTCTCACATTCACACACCAGTCAGTCCAAGTTTGACTTCCACCCAGGAAAATCCCTATTCTCAGAAGCAACAAAGTCACCTAAGGGATGATCAAGCCCTTTTTCCGCCTTGAATGGTGGGCCTGAACTTGGACTGGGTCCCCAGGAACATTTACCAATCAGATGTCTAATCTCGAAAGGCTTTTTTCTCCTTTATTGAGTCCACCTGGGCACAACAGGAATCCAGTCCTGCCGCACCTGATACAGACTTGGACCCAGAAATTACCTGGTGGCACCGTCCCTCCTCCTCAGGTCGGGTAGGAGGACTCCCCATTGGTCCCCATCAGCGGTGACAACAAAGGACCAGCACAGCTGACAGTCTTCCAGGTCAATGCACCAAATGTCATGGCAAAACCTCCAGATGGCGAGAAAACTGACAACTGGGCGCTCCAAAGGTAGAGGAAACTGCACTTTATTGCAAGCACTGGTGCTGGAGCAGGGGTATTGTTACCCAAAGTTGAGCAACGGGGGTTCTAGGGGAGCTCCTTTTGTACTCTGAGGTAAAGATTTACCTCCTTGGCTATGTGTGGTTTCTACTGGCAACTCCTATCAGTTATGTACAACTGCAGAGTAGGGAGGTGATGCTTCTTTGTCCTTGGTCACTATAACAGGACATAGCTACAGTTTCTGTAGCACCATGGAAAATTCCTGGCTGACTAACTTTTGCATTAGGGTCAGGGAAAAGGTCTTCTACCACAGTTGGGTCAATCACCTCCCAAGGAGCTCAGGTCACATACCTCTGACTTTGATCCTGGGCAAGGGGGTAGGTGTGGGGATAGCCAGTGTGAAAAGCTAAATAAAAATTAAAGTTCTTTCTTCTCCTTTCTCTTCCTTCCTGCCTACCCTCCTTCATTCATAACAGCCCACACCTTTCCTTAAAAAACAAGCAAACAAACCCCAAATTCCCTGTGAGGAACAATCACAGAATGTCCCCACCTGCTCTCACAGTAACTGACAGAGCAAGGATTAGGTCTCTGATCCCTAGG
Source organism: Solenodon paradoxus (assembly GCA_004363575.1). NCBI lineage: Eukaryota > Metazoa > Chordata > Mammalia > Eulipotyphla > Solenodontidae > Solenodon > Solenodon paradoxus. The sequence goes on along the minus strand of RJWH01004179.1, from coordinate 52,124 downwards.
GGCAGAAAACTCCTTCCCTGAGGCAAATTCAGCTTCCCCAAATGGTGGAGCTAGGGACTGCCCACCAGGCTCGTTCCTGGAAGCCACAGGGTAATGACTCATGGAAAGAGCCTGAGTCAATTGAGATCTGAGTTCAAATCCTGCCTAGCTGTGGAAACTTGAGAATTTACCATATGTTGTCATATACAACACACACTCACATTTTGGCCCAAACTTTCAGGAAAAAAATTTTTTGTTTTAACTTTTCAATTCAAATTTTTATTTATGTTATTTACTTGTTTTTTGTATTATAAAGGAATTTTAGCATTTTTGACCTATTATGGTACAAGAAATTTTATGTAATAAATGCTTACAAAGCACAACAACAGATACAAGGTACAAGGAGCTTTCTTCCTGTGACCTCCACATCTGAGGGCATTCTGTGGGAGGAGGCCACAGTGTCTCTTGCCAGCAATGGTCCTGCTCTTGAGCATATTTAATAACTGTTAGCTTAAAGCTGTTAGTTTCTGTATTTTTGTAAAAATGTCAACTAGACTGCTAGCTCCCGCCTCAAGTGTATGAAGAGAAACGTCACACTGCTCACCCTCTGGTAGTGAAGTCGGCATCACCTGTCTCATCAAGTCAGTCACTTACTCTGTGGACAACAATACCTCACTCTTTTTTCCATTTTGTTGAATTGTTGATCAAAATTACTTTCATTACAAGTTCATTGTAAATGCAGCAAAACTCATTGTCGTATTCCAGGACACTATTTTGCATACAGATATTGTGACTGATTTCTAGAGTTGCACTTTTAACTCATAAGCATAAATAAAAGAATTAAAAGCATGTATATAGATATGGAATTAATACCACCCATGTATAATGCGCATTCTTATTTTTCCCTCACAAATTTGGGCCCCAAAACTGCATGTTATACATGGCAAATATGGTACTTTACCTCTCTGTGCCTCTGTTTTTCCATTTATAACAAAGAGGAAAATAATAGTCCCTCTCTCACAGACTGCCACGGAGACAGATATGTGTATAGAGCAGAGTCTGCTATTGTCGAGTGTGAGTTCAGTGTGAATGGACTGTGGGCTACAATACACCATCTGGGATTTGAGCACCATCAACCTCTCCCACTGTGCTGAAATATCATTTACCATATTCTTGGTTTCTCAGTATGCCTTGGTATTTCAAGGAGGATTTCCAAACTCGTAAAAATCATACCTGCTTTCTCTTCTGCCATCATCACTTGCCCCTCTACTGCTTCCTTCCCTATAACCTACAAACTGCAGCTGCCCTCACCCTCCGCCCTCAGCCTCTAGGGTCTTTCTGCCTCCACTGCCTGGGCAAGTGAAGTTATAAAAATTAAATTAAGTACCTTGTCTGTTGCCTTCTAGATTTTCCCTTCTCTCCTACTCCTCAAGTCCAAACAGTGGGCTCTGCAGAGTTCATTTCCCTGATGCTACTCTCTAGGGTCAGACAAAGGGCTTAGTCTTTCCTCAGAGCCTGCAGTTCTGATTTCTGCTAGGTGGGCATGGGCATGGGCCCCCTCATCCTCCCTCCCTCCCTCACCCCTTTCCTCCCCACACTTCCAGACCTAGTCTGGGCACAACAATCTCTCAGGGTCCCTCCTCTGCCCCTTCCCCTTTACAGGCCCAGGTCTCCCCTCCCCCTCAGCTCCTAGAGGTCCCCTGAACTTCTCTCAGCTCTCTTATGGGCCTTCAAATTCAACACTTAGAAATGCCAACTTCATTTCCTCCCTGCCTGCAAGTTAGCCCTTCCTCTTAGTTCTTTTCCTGCTGAAGGCTCTCTGCCCTCCAGCCAGTCACCACTTGGGAAACCCTGGCCCCTGGGCCTCCTGCTGCCCTGAGCTCCCCCTCGGCTGCACCCTCCCATTGTCCAAGCCCTCACCTCTCCTCAGGGGCCCTCCTTTGCTCTGTTCTGTTACCTAAAAATATTATAAATTAACTTTTTTTTTCTCATGCCAAATATATGCTGGTGGTAGAAAATTTGGAAAATAGAGATAAAAGCAAAGAAAAAATCAGAAATCAAAACTATTAATATTTAAGAATAGATCCTCTCCATATTTTATATATGCACACATTACATACATATATATAATATATATAAATATATAAAACTTTTTTCAACCAGCCTGGAGGGTATTGTACATAGCAAGTTAAGCCAGAAGGAGAAATGCAGACATCATATACTGTATGTGACATCACTCATGTGTGTTGTATAGAGATATCAGGCAAATGGATGAACTATGTTAAACAAAAATGAACTAAATCAAATAACAATAGACTTTTAGTTAAAAAGAAAAAAGAAAAAGCAAATTGGAGGGTGCAGAAAGAGATGGAGAGGGTGGGTGGGGGCAAACAGAGTTATGAGGATTAAGTATCCAGTAAAGGAGAAAAGGAAATAGTTGTGAAATTCCTGTATTATAAACAGACTAAGATTTACTATTATATATACTTTAAACCTATTTAATGTTATAATGCCATAGTCTTTCAATAAAGTCTATTTAAAAAAATAATCTATTCAAATTGTTTTGTAAGGTGATTTTTTTTTAAAAGGTATAGGAGGCAGGTAGGCAGGAAGAGAGAGGAGGAGGAAGGGCTTTATTTTATTTTCAGTTTATTTCAGTTCACCCTGGCTGCTTACCCCCGGACCCAAGACTTGAAACCAGGGGGATGTGGCTTACCCACTGTTCTACCAGAATGTGCCCTGTAACCTGATTTTCTTTTATGTTGTGAAATATTTTACTACTCTTGATTTTTTAAAGCAATTATTTATTTAGAGGAAGGAAGTAGCCAGGAATGAAGGTAAGTAAGTAGGAAGAGAGGAGGAAGAAGTATCCATCCATCCATCCATTTAATTGTTCAAGCTGTTGGTGGGTCCCTGGGTTTTATGCGGACTGTGCTAGAGTCACAGACTTAACTACTGAGCCACCAGGGTGTGTCATGCATTAAAAGTTTTTAATTAAAAAAAACTAGGCAATTTATGCATTAGATAAAAACTTTAAAACCTCACAGGTAGAAAATGAACTTGTAAAGGAAGCTTTGCCCTAAGAAAGTAAGAATGATTTTAATGCTATAGTAGGAGCATTAAAATCTCTACTAAAGGAGAGTGGTATGGTATAGATATAGAGATAAAGGAAACAATGTATGGAAACCTGATTTCTGATAAGGATGGGCCCTGCAGCTTAGCTGGGACAGGTTAGGCAATTCAATAAATAGTGCAGGAACAACTTGGTTCTCTATATTTAAAAAATGAAATCATATCTGTTCCGCATGCCTTCACAGAATTCAATTCTGTATTCAATACTTCAAAATAAAGGGCAAAATTATACAACTCTTACATGATGAGAGAAGATATTATCTTTATGATGTTGGAATAGGGAAGGATTTTCTGAACAAGACATCCAAAAGCACAAACAATAAAGGGAAGGACTGGTGATTAAACTACATTAACATTAAAGTTGTGTTCATCAAATGAGTCAAGAAGAGTAAGCAAATTAAAAGCCACAAATTGGGGAAAAAATCCGCCACACATTAAACTAGCAAAGGCCAAGTGTAGCTAATCTATAAAGATCCTCTACAAATCCATAAGACAAAGAAAAGCAACCAGCAATGGGTGAAAGACAGGAGAAGCTATCTTACTCATCGTCTAGTTCAGTCACGCGGAGGCGTCAGGCAATAACCAACCGCACATACATTGGTGGTCGCTACAGACAGACTAGGTGTAGGGCAGACTATATGCTCTAGGTTTGTGGAAAGCACTCTATGCTGAACCAGTGACGATAGTGCCTAAAAACAGATTTCTCGAGCCGTATCCTGCCTCTCACCAATGCACAGCTGTATGTACTTATTAAGCCCACCGTGTGCTGTGCACTGTTTTACATGCTGGAACATATTGGTGAACAAGGCAGGTGAAGACCCCTGCTGCCACGAAGATTTCATTCCACCAGGGGAAATGAACAACAGACTTAAGAAGTAGGCAAATTATATAGTATATCAGAATGCGAAAATGCGAGAGCCGAGCCAGAAAATGGAGACATAGCATACAGGCTTTGGAAAAACTCATTTCAGGTCCTTGGGTCCAGTGTGTAAGATTATCACACCAGACACAGAGTTGAAAACAAATGGAAGGTTTATTGCAGCGAGAGAAAGTACACTCCTCAAGGCAGGGAGAAGCGGGAGGGTTTGAGAAAACACAGACCCTGTCCCGACTGGGGTGCACAGTTTTTTTAAAGGGGTTCCTTTTGCTGTCCCTTCCTGTTCCTGCCCCAGGGACATTCTGGGGTGTCCCCAGGCAGGGATTTCCAGGAAAAGGGTGGAAACTTCTAGGAATAGGTGTTCTCTATACTGTGCATGCTTCTTACCCATAATTCACTGTTATAATGAGTTTAACACATGCACCCATATACAATTTTATGTTAAGTAGATTACAATGAAGCAAAGGTTACGCCAAAGTGGCTACAGAAATCAGCGTGCTGGTGCAGCCAATTGGTTTGAGCTGACCGGGCCAGGCTGCCTTTTCATGGGTGCAAGAATATAGGTGCTCCTCTCTTATTGGTCAGAACTTTATCTGACCATTTTAGGATCTCATCTGCCAAAGTGACCCTCGCCTTTCTCCACTCCAGCCCCCTACCTAGGTTAACCTTAACCGAGGTGGGGAAATCTAAGGAGGCAGTTTGCAGGAACAGGTAAGGTGATTAACATAGGATTTTTGAGAAGGTAAGATGTGAGCAAAGTCTTGAGGGAAGTAAGGGGATAATCGAGTCAAATTGAGGGGAACAGAATTCCAAGCAGAAGGAAAAGCCAGAGCAAAGCCCCAAAACAGAGGGAGGCTGGTGGGTTTGGGGAACAGCAAGGAGGCTAGTGTGGCAGAACAGAGAGATAACGGGAACAGTATGGAAGAGGTTATTGAACTTGGGTGAGGGTAACTGTTCATATAGGGCTTTCTCGGCCATTATAAGGATATTGGTATTACTCAGAGAGAGAGGGACAGCCACTGCTCCAAGCAGGAGCATTGCTGGTGATGGCACCCTCAGTGTTTCCATTCTGCTCAGCAGAGAGCAGCTTCTCTGCCAGTACTTGGTGACCACCACGCTGCTCCCCAGGGAGGGTAACATCTCCCAGAATGCTAACACAGTGTAATCTGAGCGCTTCCACTGTGTTTTTCAAAATTCCTTGGCTATTCTAGGCTCTTTGCATTTCTGCATAACTCTTGTACTTTTGAAGTATATTCACTTTATTGAGGTATAGTCCATATGCCAAAAAAAATTTACTTGTTTTAGATGGTTGGTGAATATTGATTACTGTTGTATAAACTCTGCCCAACCGTGAGATAAAGCTGCTCCATCTCCCTACAAGATTTCTTCATCCCTCTTTGCAGTTGATGCCCTACCCAATCCCTGGCCTTGGACCACCACTGCTCTGCTTTCTATCATGATGTACCATTCTTAAGTTTCCTATGAACAGAATTATTTAGCATAGAACATTTTGTTTGGCTTCCTTCATTTACCATAATGTTTTTGAGATTCCTCCATGCTGATGCATCTATCAAGAGTACCTCTAGAGATTCAAATGTACTTCTTTAATACATCAAGTTTATTTAAATTAATATTGTACTACTCACATAAAATGCAAGATTGACAATGGAGTTTGTCCATACTCCCTCATCCTTTGCGTTATTATCGTCACATATCGCACTTCTATATAAGCTCTATTCCCACAGTGCAATGCAATTATTTTACAATCGTCTTCTAAAATAATTAAAAGAAACCTCCTCCCATTTTTAAAATATTTATCCAGATATTTATGCTCTGATGTTCTTCCTGTCGATCACAGTTTACAACTGGTTCCATATCTGGAAGACCTTCCTCTAGAGTTTTTTGCATACATATTATTGGCAATTAATTCTCTTAGCTTTTATTTTTCTTAAAATATCTGTCTTCCCTCATTTTTGAAAGACATTTTCGCTGGATGTGCAGTTATGTGTTAACAGGGGTTTTAAATTTATTTAATTTTCGCATTGTATGTAGTTCTATTGTCTTCTTGTCATCATTATTTCCTGTGAGAAGTCAGTTGTAATTTGCAGTCAGGCATCACCTAACCAAGGGGATACTTTCTGATAAATACGTCAAGTGATCTGTGTAGTCATGTGGACGTCATAAAATGTAATTACACAAACCTGGATGATTTAACCTCCTGCACCTCTAGGCTCTGTTTTGTACCCTTTGGGGACCACCATTAACATGTGTGGTCTGTCGGTGACCACATCGCTAAATGATTGTATTACTGTTATTTTGTGTCTGTCCTTTCCCCCCTTTTTAAGATTTTTCTCTTGATCTCTGGTTTTCAGAAGTTTGATAGCGACGTGCCTAAGTGTGCTTTTATTTGTATTTACCCTGTGTGAATTTTCTTTCGCATCTTAGATCTATAGATTGAAATTCTTCCCCAAATTGGGGGAATCTTTGCCAATCATCCTACAAATAATTTTTCTGCTCAACTCTCTCCCTCCTTTCCTTCTGATTCTCTGATTATGTGTGTTAAATTACTTGATATATTTCCCATACATCAGTGAGTTTCTTTTTATTGCATAAATTTATTTTTCTCTGTGGTCTTCAGATTGGATAATTTCTATTGACCTATTTTCAAATTCACTGACTCTTTTTTGAAGTTTATCCAGTGAATATTTTATTTTAGATCTTGCAACTTTCATGTCTAGAATTTCCATGTGAATCATTTCAATGTTTCCATTTTTCTGCTAAAATTCCTTTACCTATTCACACAAACATAAACACACACAATTTGTTTTAAATCCCAGAATATATTCATGATAACTGTTTAAAAGCTTCTATCTACTAATTCTAATATCTCTGCTAAAAAAAAAAATTCCAGTTCTATTTTTTTGGATTATGAATCACAGTTTTCCATTTCTTCTCAACCTGAAAATAATGTTATTATATATTGTACCTTATAGATGAAGCATTGTAGAGAGTCTATTTTTTGCTTTGTTCCTTTAAATGATACTGAGTTTTGTTTTGGTAGACATTAAATTAAGCAGATCATCTTGAACTTAGCAAGCTAATTTTTTTCTTTGCTTTGGTTTTCCCTTGTTCTTGCTAGTACGGCACTCATTCGAAGCTTGGTTACTCCTCCTAAGGCACTGTTTTCTAGGATCCCTTCTGGATGTCTGAAGTCTTGCTTCTCTGGGGGCAGGGCTGGACGGGTCTCTGTCCCTCTGCATGACCTTTTGCTCTGTTCAGCTCTCTCTCTCTCTGCTGGGCTTTGTGAAGTCTGGCCTGTGCAAGGCCCAGCCCTCAGCCCCATGGGGAGCCTTTACAGACACCACGTCTCCTTCCAGATCAACTGCCCTGTCTTTGCTGTTACATTAGTTTCCTCGGGCTACTGAAAAAGTACCACAGATGGAGTGGCTTAAACAAAAGAAAGTTACGACTCTGTTTGGGAGGCTAGAACCATGAGAACAAGGTGTTGGTCTGTGTGTCCTCATTTCCTATTCTTAGAAGGTTGCCAGTCAGATTGAATGAAGACCACCATGACAGCCTTATTTTAACTGAGTCACCCTTTAAAGACCTTATCTCCAAATATTGTCACATTCTGAGGTGACACTGAAGGGGAGGGGTTAAAACCGCAGCATGTGGATTTGGAAGAGGGCAAAATTCAGCCCCTAACAGTTACCCGGACCCTCAAGTTCTAGCCATTTCAGCATCCCTGATCTCCAGTCTCTGCCATCTGGAAAGAGCGCGCATGGACATCTGAGGCAAATGTAGGTGTTGTCTCATGGATTTCGCTTATCTCAATAATTAGTCCTCTGCTGCTTGGTACCCACTGGCTGAAAATTGTTGCTTCATGTTTTGTGGGTCAAGACAGGAGGAAAAGTCCAGTCCTAAGTCTCTATTCTGGCTGAGAGTGGAAGACTTTTACTTTTCCTGCCCCTGCTCAGTGGTCAGAATTACTCACGCTGTGACGTGGACTTTCCTCCTTCACGGTTTTCCCCCCTCAGTCATGCACTCAGCAAATAGCTGGCTGTGGGCCTGTCTCCTCCCCCCCACCGCCCCCCTCGTGTCCCTGCTGCCCAGGTCCCTGCATCCCACTGGCCTTGGATGGGGACTGGATGGCAAACACATTCTTCTTTGCTTGTCTCCCTGCCTCCCCCTCCCCCACGGATTGCCCCAGGGAGAAGAAAGCCACATTTCCACCAGAGGGGGTCTTGAAGGGGAGAGAGAGACCCAGAGAGAGGGGAACAGAGAAGGAAGACAAAGACCTAGAGAAGGGATCAAAGGGAAGAAAGGGGTGGGGAGGACAGAGGAAGGGGTGGTGGCAGAAACCAGCTTTGAGGGCCATGCTTTGGGCCCTGAGTTTGGAGGTGACGTTTGCAGCATCAGCACCAGGATGGCACATCCATGCTCCCGGGGTGGTGCCGGGGCCAGGAGCAGACGCGCTCACACTAGAGAGGAGCTGAAGGCAGGTTTGCTCCTAACGTGGGTGGAAGGGGGTCAAGGGTAACTTTCTGGGACCCGACACGCTCGTCTGGCTGCTGCTCACGGGTGAGTCGGGAGCCACAGCGCAGGAAGCTGTGCTGGCGACCAGATGGGCAGCCTGGACGTGGTCACCCTGTGGTGGACGGCTGGAGTGGGACGAAGACACGGGCCTCCCTCCCGCAGACACCGTGATAGGCCAGCATGCGAACGTCTGCTCCCGTTCCCTGTCCCCAGACTTCCTCCAGAATAGCTCAGTCCCCACCATCTCTGACAGCCTCTTCAGGCAGGTCCTGCAGCAAGTTTCTCAGGGGCTCTGGGGTGCAGCCTACTCCCCGCTGGGCTGCTTTATGTTTCTTTCTGCTCCCCTGCATGCTCAGAGGGTGATGGGCCAGGCCTAGTCTCTGCTTTAAAGGGGGAGAGAGTCCCTCCATGCATGGGGCTTTGCTCTCTTTTCAGGGTCAGACCCAGGAACCGCAGTAAAGGAACCTTGGCAGCTTCCAGATTTTGAGGCTCTAGAGCCCAGTTCCCAGATGCACCAGTCAGGTGGGTGGAATGGGAGTGGGAGGCTGGATTTCTGTTAGTACCAGAAAGAAAAAAAGCAGAAACGCTATGATTATTAATAGAATGAAATTCTATAAACTGCAGCGCCTCACCTCCTGCCCCATTCAGGACACACAATACTATTTTTACCTAAATTACCTCCTGAACAAGAATAAAATTCAGATGTTGAATTAAACAGCTGTTACTCTATTTAGCTTCATTTAATGATTAATGAAACTATGAGGACAATAAGAACTTACAATAGAATTGGAAAATATTATTACTGAGCTGATAAAAAAAAGAATGGTCTATAAATTAATGAGTAAAATTTGAATAAGAATATTCCTATTCCAGCACGAACTAAGGAAAATGTAAACACTCAATGGAGAAAATTATAAGGGACAGCATGTCACCAAGCAGGCGAGAAATCAGGAAATATGAAGCTAAAATGAAGAAACAGATATAAAGGTGATTCAACAGATAGTGAAGTCACAATATAAAAATGTCTAATGTTTAGCAGTTTTATTACAGAAGAATAGATGGATGTATATTCCACAAGATCATCTCCTGGAACTCTCTGGGAAGTGAGAGTCATTTTCGTAGTAGCAGTTACAAGGTGGAAACATGGCCCGCCTATCCTTCCTCCCTCCTTTCCTTCCTTCCTCCCTACCTCCTTCCCTCCTTTCCTTCCTTCCTTCCTCCCTCCCTCCCTCCCTTCTTCCTTCTCTCCCTCCCTCCCTCCTTTCCTTCCTTTCCTTCTCCCTACCTCCCTTCCTCCTTCCCTCCTTTCCTTCCTTCCTTCCTCCTTCCCTCCCTCCCTTCTTCCCTCCCTCCCTCCCTTCCTCCCTCCCTACCTCCCTCTCCCCTTTGCTTCCTCCCTTCTTCCCTCCCTCCTTCCTTCCTCCCTCCCTCCCTGCCTCCCTCCCTCCCTGCCTCCCTCCCTCCCACACCTTTTCTTCCAGCATTCCATCAACACTAACTATGGGTGCTGAGAATACAGTAGCTAACAAGACAAGATTTGTGTCCTTGTGGATTTACAGTCCGGTGGGACGGGCAGACATTAAACAAGCAAACAGAAAATCACACTAAGAAATATGTGTTTGCAAAAGAAGATTAAGTGCTGGAATGAAGTACAGGGGTGCTCTTCAACAGACTAACAGTGCACTTCATTCTGATGCTCAGGGACTCTGAGAGGGAGTGGTAGTTAGCCCTGCTCTCCAGGCTGCCTGGCCTTATCCAGGTGGCCAGAGGGTAGGCATTCCAAGCAGGAAGGAGAGCCAAGACAAAGGCCCCGAGGCAAGCCTGGCATTTCCACGGAGCTGGAGGCATGCCAGTGCGGCTGCAACACCGGGAAAGAGGCGAGATTGACGCAAGAGAACCCCGGGGGAGCTAAGCAGGGGCAGGCGATCATGCGGAGATTTAATTTTGAGTGGTAAGAAACAATTTAAGGATTTTTAAAGCCAGCAAGGAACATTAGCAGATTTGCATGTTAACAGATGATTATGGCTACAGGGGGCTATCGGTGCTCCGGGAGGGGGCTGCTGTGGTCCCCAGTGCGGTGGGTCTTCCACAGGGCAGGGCAGAGGGGTAGGGCTGGATTTAAAATACATTTAGGATTTTGAACTTGAGATGCTTTAGAATGAGTAGTAAGAAAGTGGGGGTGGGGTGGGGGGTGCGGCTGTGGCATCCAGGTTTGGGGCCGAGCTGATGTGGGTTTCCTCCTTGATGTGCTGAAACCCAGGACCTTAGTGCCGGTCTTTGAAGGAGGCTCAGAGATCCCCAAGGTCACACAGTGAGTGGACAAAGCTGGGACCGGAACCCTGTCGCTGGATCAGATGCTGCTCACGATTTCGCCCAGCTCTGTGCTGCCAGTCAGGTGTCAGGATCCTGGGGCCTCAGGAAACCCGCCCTGTGCACTCAGCAAACCCCACCCGGGTGGTGCCGGGTGGGGCCGGCCTCCCTCTGTGGGCTGCAGGGTCACACTCCAGCAGGCCTGGCTGCAGGGATGGTGTCAGGCAGCTGCCACCCTGAGGCCTGAGTGCAGAGGTGTCCACCTGCGCTCCTCCCTTCCTTGGCTTTGTTTCCCCTCTCTGGGCAGCTTCCAGCTTCTATTTCTGACTCCTTTTGTCCCTTCTGCCCTTCACATCTTGGCCATGATCAAACACAGCATCTTTCGAGCTGAAAGCAAACCTGTGCATGGTGGGTCTTCGATAGCCGTATAATAAATAGCACTGCGGGACATTTGTGGCCCCTGTGCCTTCCTTCACCCTCTGTTCTCACCACTGGTACCCCTCTCCCTGCTCCCAGATGCTCCAGTTCCACACAGCTGCTGCACAATTCTTGGTGGAATTGTTGCCAAGCCTCTAATTTCTTCCCCACCCTCAACCTCTCCACCCTCCAGTCAAGTTTCCTTCCTTCCTTCCTTCCTTCCTTCCTTCCTTCCTTCCTTCCTTCTTTCCTTTCTCTATCTCTCTTTCTTTTTTAAGAGCAGGAAAAGAGAGGAGAATGAAACATTTACATATGTTTTATTTAGTTGTTCATCTTGGAAGCCCACCACCTCCCAGACCCTGGTATCAAACCTGAGTCCTTGGGATGCATGTGAACTGCATTCAGTGGTCTTATCTGCAAGGCCACCAGCCTTTAGTCAATTTCACAAATTTTTCATGCTCAAACACATTCAGAGGCTGCCCACGGCCTGCTGGAGGAAATGCAAACCCCAGCCTGACGCCAGAGGCCAAGTCTTGACTGCAGACTTACCTTTTCCCTCACTTCTCTCCTTCCTTCCCACTCGCACAAACCTCTGCACCCCAGCCTCTTCCAGTCTGGAGCCTCTATCTAGCAGGCGCCCCTCCCAGAAACTCAAGCCCACCCACTCTCCCCAGCCCAGCTCCCAAGACCTCCCTGTCTGTCTCCTTGTCCTCACCCTTCCCAGCCTGGAAGAATGTCCCTTTCCTGGGCACCCCAGCAGCACTGGGGCCCCTGAGTCCGCCAAAGTTGTCTCCCCAGCCCCATCAATGTTTCTTCTGCTGCCAGGGCAGAAGGGAGCTCGGGTTCCCCAGGGAACTGAGACTCTGGGACCTCCAGGGGCCACACCTGCACTGCCTTTCTAAGCTGGAAGCTCCTGGGGGACAGGGGCTGGTGGGCACAGCTCTGCAGTCCCCGAGCCCCGCACTGGGCTTGGCCTCTGCCGGCACTCAGCTGATGTCTCCAAGTGAACAACTGAGGGTTAATGAGTGGCCCAGAGGCGTGTGTTGCAGGAACTCAGGAAGATTGGACAAATCCAAGGGAAGGCCCTGGATGAAGTGGGACTGATGAGACTGAGCTGGGAGGAAAGGGGGAAGGGACAGTGGCAAAGACTCCCTCGGAAGGGAGAGAATTCACTGGAGGGGTGGGGGGGAGCCTACTTGGGACAAGAAGAGGGTCTGCAGTTGAACTTGGATGAGGGACAATGTCAAGGTCTGGTGGGGTTGGTCTTGTCTGGGCAGGTGGTCCATTAGGCAACAGATCTGGAGGAGCAGAAGGAGCTCCAGCCTCCCCAGCAGGTATCCCACTAGACCAGAGATGCTAGCCAGGAGTCACTCACCCTCCCTTCCTTAGGGGACTGTTTCTGAGAACCTGGTCCAACAGCCTTTGTGAGACCAGCTGGAGCTGGAGAGGTGACTAAAGAGCCCTTGGGGGGGGGGGGGTCTCATTTGTTGTGCTTGCCAGATCCCAGCGGGGACACTGGGGAGGAGAGACTCTCTGCAAAGCATACTGCAGGTGCCAGAGGAGTGAGAGCCAGAGCAGGACAGTACCAGTCAATCCTGGGGGAGGCAGAAGAAGCGGAACCCCGGTGAGTGACCTGAGGCGGGGCTGCTGAGGGGGAGTCCCATTTGACTTGAAATGGGATCACCAAGGACTGAGTGTGAAGGGCTGGACAGGAGGCCAAGGACAGCACCACAGGTTCCCCTGACCCTGCGGCCTGCGAAGGCCAGTGGGAAGGAGGCGTGAAGAGGAGGGCCTTTCCTGGAGCTGAGTGAGAGTGTTCCCAAGGCTGCTGACAGCTCAGGTGAAACCAACCATGAACATATCAGCACAGTGACCTTGACAGGAGGGGTCTCCAGGTGGGAAAGTGACCAGGGATGGGGTAGTAGAGTGTGGGAGGGGCAGGTGGTGTAGAGGGGAGGAATTTTGCCCAGGAAGTGGGCAGTAGTTAGAGAGGGACATGCGGCCAGAGAGGGCTTCTGCTACGATGGGAATGAGGGGGTTGAGGAGACTGACCATCCAGGAGAGAGCAAGTGACTGCTGAGCTGGTGAGCAGGAGGTGGCCAGAAGGGGTGCATCCAGGCATGGGGAGGGGGTTTTAGAGAGAAGCTGGACTCTGCACAGATCAGAAGGGGGAGAGGGTCAGGGGACATAGATGGGGCAGTTGGGTGCAGGGAGGCAGGCGGGGTAGCCGGGGCCCCTGATGTTTCTGTCTGAGCCAGACACAGAGTGTTATGTCCACCAAGGCAGAGAGAGGTCAAGTCCTACTATTCAGTGGCGGAACTAGAACATGGCCAGAGTTCAATGGCAGAAGAAATTCCCCGGAACAGGAAAGAGTCAGGGAAGCGGCAGTCTCAGTCAGGCAGGAAGCTGGTGGCCAAGGGGAGAATGTGCCCCCATGGGGTCCCTGGGAGAACCATTGAATTAGGGTGGGAAAGCCAAAGCTCTGTGCTGGCTTGTAGGGAGCACTTGACCAATGGCAGTGCCGTGAATGCTGGCTCGAGACAGGGAGGAGAAGACCTGAGTGAGACCGAGGAGGAGCATGCACCCCGGGTGGCTGCAGGTTCCAAGATGGCAGCCTGTTAGACCTCCAGCCCAACTCCTCCCCATGGACCGAAATGCACCCATTTAGCAAGGACAACATTTGAACAGGAACAGGGTCTCCAGAGGGTCCAGGGGGCACTAAGAGTGCTTCGGGGTGTGTGCGCCCCCCAACACAGCAAGCAAGAAGGCCTCATGAAGACCTGGCCAGACTATCTCCATAAAGAGAATGGAAACACACTGAGATAAATGACAGACACAGCAGGAGAATGATGGCCACACCGCCCTATCTGGAGACCCTGGGGCGGGGCCGCAGGGAGAGATGAGTGATACACTCTTCCCGGATGACTGATTTTCTTGATCAGCAGGCGCCACTGTACCTGAAAACTGGCTTTCAGATGCTGAACCAAAGCTGGCTGCAGGCGATTCTCTGCTCCTGTGAAGACTCCGAGGCAGAAAGCAGGCCTGTCCCCGAGGTGACGGAGCCCCACTGTCCCAAGTCACCACCAGGTATGGATTCCTGGGTAGGGCCAGGGGCTGAGCATCAGGAAGGGGAGGCCTGCTCCCAGGCTGCAAAGGGTTTCCTCCTCCTTCTCCTGGGAGAGCAAGCTCGGGTCACTGGCTGCTGGGAGGCCCAAGGCCATGCAGGTGGAGACGACATGGACACCGATCTGGTCACAGGACCACCAGGCTTCCCCTGTGATCCACTACAGCCCACATGGCCGCCCACCCTGATCGTGACCACTGGTCTCACCTTCTGGCCTCTTCCTGGACCAGACGTTGGAGCAGGGACGGTGACTCCATGTGGCTCTGGGTTGTGTGGGATGTGGGGAGGGCCTGAGGACTCTCTCTGGTCAGCAGGACCCCGATGCCTCCTCCGCTCATTCAGGAGAAGGGGACAGCCTGTATCCCTTACAGAACTCTGCAGAAGCCCGCAGGCAGAAGCCACCTTTCCACAGACCCACCATGTTGCCCGCCTGCTGCTTCTGTGGCCGTGGCCTCAGCAGGGCCCTCCAGGTAAGGCAGGTAAGTCCTGGTGAGGCTGGCTCCAGGCCTTCTAGAAGCTCTGCCGACCTCCCTGGCTGTGGAAGCAGGAGGGCTGTGAGGCATGAGGTGCTTAGCCACCACCTTGTGCCCATTTGATGGGGCACAAAAGGTTCACGGGGCTGAGTCAGGCCCTGCACTTGACCTGGCCTTCACCACAGACAGGACTGGCTGCTGAAAGCAGAGAGACTTTCAGACCAGAGGCCCAGCCCGCGTCTGTCCTTAGACCTCCTCCAACAAGAAGTAACATCTGGGAGCTCTTGGCATTTTGTGACTATGGGAGAGTCCCCAGAGGGCCCGGGGGCACTTAGAGTGCTTAGGGGTGTGTGTGCCTCCTAACACATCAAGCATGGAGGCCTCATGAAGACCTGGCCACTATCTGACTGAATCCCAAGTACAGCAGGAGACTCCAAGGTCAAAGAGAATGCCCCGAGGCCTGGAATTGAAGGGGAGACAGAATCTAATGGCTTCTTTCCTGGGACTGAACGACTGCTGGCTTCTTGGACAGGCACAGGTAAGAATGGTGAGGAGGAGTGGGTGGAGGGCGGGATGGAGCTGGGATCCTGCTTCCTGGGCTCTCAGCTACGCACCTCTCCTCTTCTCTGCTCCCTCCCCTCTCCTCCCCACCTCTGCTCCACTTCCCCAGGTTCTGCCTCTGGAGAGCTGGCCCTGAAGGGTGCCTTCCCTCCTGCCAGAGCAGGCTGCTGTCTCCTTCGGATCTTTTTGCGGTCTGGGCTTGCTGTTCCTCTCTACAGTAGTCAGGAAGCCCTTACCCCAAAAAGTATCTGCAGGAGGCCTTGTCTACAGGGGAGATGCCTTGAGGGTTCCAGGTGGGTCTCCCCCTACCTGCCCACACTTGTCTCCTGACTTTCCCTTAGGGCTGCTGTGTGACCTCAGGCAAGCGCTGTGCCTCTCTGTGACTCCTGGTGTCTAGAGGGGGTGCACCATGTAAGGGAGGTTGAATAAAGGTGCCATGAACATTGGTGACTTGGCTCTTCTGGTCCCCATCTGCCTACAATCTCCTAGGGAGCTACCTGTCACCCCGTGGGCACTCCTGGTAGGACTGTCACTCAAATCATCTTGTCTTCCCCACACACGTGGACAGAAGTCAGGTCCAGGAATTGGAATCCTGTGTTGCGGGATACAAGATCGGGAACAATATGAGGGATGCACTGGTCCTAGCCCCTGTGCCGCTGAGAAGAGCACGAGCTTCTGCCCCTGTGTTTCCTCGGTGTTTGGTATCTTTTTTCCCTACGCTTGACTTTTCAATGGCCCCTTTATATTGTGAACCACACCCAGATCCTCCCAGTAAATCTCATGTCTAAGTGAAACCGAGTTGTACAGAGCCCTCTGAAGAGAGGAGGGGACACTGCTCTCCCTGGACAAGGGGCAGGCTGGCCACGGGAAGATGAATCAGGTCCTTGGAGGAGATGCTCATGATGTCAGTCCCCAGGGGACAAGGGACAGAGCAGGGGCAGGAGTCACACACAAGGCTTGGGTTAGGCACCAAGGAAACATTCTCAAAGGTGAGGACAATGTTAAGATAAAGCGCAGAGGACTATAGATCCAGAGAAATTCTGGATACAGGTAAACAGAGTCCCTGTTTTCTAAAGTGGAGAAAGGATTTGTTTTGATAACTGCAAGTGACTAGATTGTCTCTCCTGTCAGATGCTGGTGTCTGGAACCACCCTGTGTGGAGGCAGTAGTCACACAGGGATTCTGCTCCTCTGCCACCATGCACATGATGCCCTTGTCCAGGAAAGTCCAGACCCCAGGTTCCCTTATCTGGAATCCTCCCTCCTGACCTGAGTGGCCAGGACGCCCAAGGTGAGGGACATGGCGTCCCCTGATACTGCACACCAGAAGCACAGTCTGCAAGAAACTAGGCAGCTGGAAGGTTCTTCCCCTGTGCAAAAGCCGCTGGAAGCAAATCTATGCCAACACATGAGTTGGTGGGACCCACACTTAGTTCAAAGATGCTGAAAGATCCTGAGTGGGACTAGGGGGTTCACTATGGGGGTTCAGGAAGGAGAGCTGGGTTTATGGGTCCCCGAGCAACTGTGTCCCCACCTGGAGGCAAGCAGACATCAGTGGGAAAGGCAGGTGGGTGACAAACAAAGGCTTCAGGCTAACTATAGCCTGTGACCACAGGGACCCAGGAAGGAAACTCACCAGCTACAAAGCAGGTTTCACTAGGGCCCCTGCCCACCAGCGTGGGTATGCAGCTCAAGGGTGACATCATGTGGTCAAAATCGGCAGTGCATCCCACAGCCTCCACTGAGCTCCATTCACAGGTCAAGCCACTGACTGCTGAACCCTGGGTCCAAGTCCCAGGCATTTGACTGTCCTTAACCTTTCACCTGAGCTCCTGAAGCTGAAGCTAAAACCCCACAAACCTAGGAAACCTATTTCCTGGAAAAAGAATGGGGTCCAGAAAGAGCTTTTTCCAGAAAAAGATCCCCTTGCCAGTGTTAGTGGAAAGAGTCTAAGGCGGGACTAGAGGTGGGGGCGAGGGTGCGCCTTGGGGAGAGGGATGTAGGATGTGGGAGGTGGCACAGAAAGGGCAAAAGGAAGGGAAGAGAGGGGAAGAGTGCGAGGTAAAATGGGGAGACTCCCCACGCGGCTGACGTTTCCCAGTCCAGCTGTCCCACACAGATCCACTCTGAGCCACGCCAGCACAGTGTCCTTTCACCTTCCGGCTCCTTCCTCCTCTGCTCTAGGCTTCTGCATCTTTAAAACAAGAGGAATGAGCTGGGTACAGAGGAGCTTGTGGGCCTGGAGGTGGCAGGGTGGGGAGAAGCAGCTCAGACAGAACAGGCTGGGAAGGAAGGAGAAATTACCAGCAATGAAAACCTATAGGTTTCACCAAAGTTCAATTTGAATGGAAATGTCAAACACACTTGGAATTATATATACCCTGTAATCTCAATGACAGAGAATCCTCTGCACCAGCTCCAGAACATCTCAGGTGTGTATGGCAATACTGCCACATAGTAATCCTACCTTCCTCCCAGGGAAGAAAGCCTGCAGCATCTCCCTTGTTCTTCCCAGAGGTGGCCTCATCTGGGCTGGGGCTGGGAGTGACAGTGGGAGAACCAAAGTGCTCCCAGCAGGGAATTGTTGTGTGCTTAAACTGGGGTGCAACCTGTGTCCTGGAAGTTGCTGAGCTTACCCCCTCCCCGTTAGCCTCTCTGGAACCCTGCCGCCATGCCCATTTCCCTCTCTATCCTTTTCTCCGTATCCTCCTTTCCGATTCCCTCCCCTTTCTTCTTTCCTAGCATCTTTGCCTTGTTCTGCTAGGGACCCTCCTCAGATTTCAAGAGCCCACCAGGCATTAGTGTGTACCCATCCTACTGACTGACCCACCTTGGCTGTGGGCCTGGGACCGGGGACGGGGGAGAAGCATGGCTAGTGGTCTGCGGGTAGGGGGCTTTCAGAAGAGGGCACAGAATGTCCAGGCCATTGCAGCCCCTCAGGATAGACCCAGGCTTGCTTCATCGGAAGCACAGTCTGTGCCAGTCCCCAGAATATAAGGTCACCTTTGCAGTTAAAAGAGGACAGCGCCTTCTGGGTCCCTCTTCGGAAGACGGGGTCTTCAAGGTCAAGATTGCAGGGTCATGCACACAGTCTAGGAGCCCATTCCCACACCATGCACTCCTGTGCTCAGTCTTCTACAACAGTGGTTCTAGAGGTATGGTCATCAGCTTCAGCCTTGCTGGTGTCTTATTAGAAATGCACAGGCATGCCCCTGTCGAATAGAGGTCCGGAGCAGTCCACATGCATCCCAAGGTCCCAGGTCCCCGTCCTGGAGCCAGGGGTAAAAACCAAGATGAACAGCTAAATAAAAGAAATAAAGTGCTTCTTCCTCCTCTTTCCTCCTGCCTGCCTGCTTGCTTTCATTCATTCCTGTAATGAATGAAGGATGGAAGGAAGGAGGGAGGGAAGAGAGGGAGGGAAGGAAGGGAAGGAGGAAGGAAGGGAGGAAGGAGATTCTTAGGTCACTTACAGTGACAGTCACTTTGGGGAGCTTGAAATCAGCTGCAGTAGGAATATTTTCACATGGAAATTGACAAACCCTACAAATTAAGGCTGACTTTTCTTTTGGGGTACAGTTTCCAATACACCACAGGGCTAGACTGACCATATTTCCTTGAGACATTGGAATGTCTAAAATGGGACAGGGTTATGTGCTGGAAACTAAGGGGGGTTAGGAGGCAGAGCAATTCAAGCAGGAGCAGAGCAGCCAGGCCAGCCAACAAAAGTCCTATGTAATGCTGATGGGCAATTGCCTAGTAACGACATTTCATCTGTCAGGACTTCATACAAATGACCAGGGCCGGTGCAAGAAATTTTGGCACCTTAATCAAAAACCAAATTTGGCACCCCCATAGGTCCTGCACTAAATGTCCTGCCTAAAACACAGGCCACTTTAAGCATCCCAGTGCCAGAAATGCCCAATAACCTCCAAAGTGCCAGAGATAACCCTCACAGTGTCAGAGTTAGCTCCCACAGGGCCAGAGATAACCCTGCTGCAGCATTCCACTCCCTTTGAAGAAAGGTGTGCATGGGTGGAGAAGAATCCTCTGCCCACTCCCATGAGGCTCCTGTTTCCTCACAAGGCCAGGAAACAGCAGTAGTGGCCATGGCCCACTGCGATCAGCATGGGCAAAGTCCATCTTTAATGCTGGGTAAAAGAGGCAACTACTTTTGGACGCCCCAAGAGACTAGGCCTGGAGCAACTCAACTACCCCTTCTGTCCATGTTAAAGACTGCCCTGGTTTGTTAAAAAAAGGACAAAATTGATATTTATATGCGAATGATGGGACAGTCAGGAAATATGAAAAAAAAATGGCACGGTCCCATTTAAATGGTACATATGGTCAGCCTACACAGGGCCCCCTCCCCCACACACACACCAAATCAGAGGTTCTGCAGATGGGACAGATGTCTGGATCTTAACATGTTTTCCAGGTGATTCTGAGGCAGCTCATTGGAGAGCCACTGTGGGTCAGCGCTGGTGGAATCATGAGAAGCAGGAATTCTAGGGGATGGGGAGAGAAAAGGGAGGTGATAGCAGAGTGGCAAAGGAGTGGGATTTTGCAAGGAAATCTTGGGAAGGAAAGAGAAACTAAAGCAGGCCCCTGGGCCTCCTTTCTGGGCAGGGGAGCAGTGACATGGGCAGGAAGCCCTCCTGGGAAGAGGGAGCCATGGGAAGTAGAAGGAACAGATATCTGTTCTTCAGATATCGAGATGAGGGAGGCAAGGTCAATTACTCTGTGGCATGAGATCAGGTAGGCATGGAATAATTGCCTGGGAAAATGCCACTTTGAATGATATTTCTGCAACACAGAAATACACATTTATAAACATTTCACTGGCAACACAAGGGAAGAAAATCACAAGGCATTTCTTTCAGGGAAGAGATGAAAACGGAAAATCAAGGTACCGTGCCCACTACCACTCATGTAAATGTGTGCAAAATGCCATGGGAAATTTCCTCCTTTTTTTTTAATTTTGAAAAATCTCAAGCCTACTGAAAAAATACAAGGAATAATGTAACAAAGCCTGGCGCCTACCACCAGTAACAGCAAAGGGTGCCATCTTGCCACATTTATGCGGGTTATTATTTTTTACATAGAGCCTCGCAGACAATGGTGAAGTCCTTTGTACCCTCTTCCTCCCAAAGGTGCAATAGCTCTCCTGAAATTATTGGGTACATGTGTTCATCTATTATGACCTTTGCGTCATTCATAAATTATACTGGGTGCTCCTTAATTTACATAAGTGGTATTCTGAAAGTTGCTTTTTTCCACCCTACGTGTTTCCAAGAGCCACCCATGCTGCTGGGTAAGTCGATCTAGCCCATTCATTTTAGCTGATGATGAGCATGAAGCTGTGCAAACAGACCACGATTCATCCATTCACACCTGACAGACATTTAAGCTCTTTGCAATTTTTCGGGTTCACAAGTGCTTCTGCAATAAGCAGAGTGTGTCTCCAGAAGTGGAGCTGCTCGCCCCAGGGACAGCGAATTCCCCGTGACATACTTGTTGCCAAATTGCTTGCTTGTTTGGCTGAGCCAGCTCACAATTCCAACAATGCGGACATGGTATGTCCGAAAGCGTCCTTAGCCTGCGTGCTCTCAGACTGTGTTCTTCCCTGAATATAAAATCCCTTATAGGGGTTTCTCTAGTACATTCCTGACCTTTCTTCTCTTCACTCTACTTTCACTCGAAGTTTCAAATTCTCTAGCCATGAATTTTTCTACCACTAGGGCTTTTCCAGAATCTGAACCCAGTGGCCAAGAAGGGGTGACCAGTACATGTGTTATAAGGTAAAGTAGTGTGCATGTGTCTGTGTCTTTGTTCCAACACCAACAAGAAGAAGGACTGGATGGGCAAAATTTTCCTCAATGTCCTTTCAACAATGCATCAAAGAGGGGGTGCCCAATGTGACCCCAAATCTACTCTCCTGCTACAGGTATTTTCCTTCCCTTCCATTATTATGGTGTGGGTTAGGGGGACGGTTGTCCCAATAGATCACCCTCTTTCTCCACTATCCCTGCTCCCCAGCCCCCACCAAACCCTAAATACTTCTGCAAGCCAGACAAACCCACAAGAGAGGAAAAGAGGTGAGCTGTGGGGAATGGAGCCCTGTGCTCCATCTGGGGGAAAGGGCTGACTTTTTGGCCCTGAGTCTAAGAGCTCTCTGTCCACACAAAGTGCTGCCTCCTCATCTGGGCCTGTGGGTTTGGGAGAACTGCCAAGAATCTCAACTGGGCAGGGACAGTGGATAGCCTAGATCTTGGCCACTGACCCTGTCCCTCAGCTCCAGGGCCATGCAGCACTGGTCTGGAGTGCCTTTCCTTCCAGGCTCTGCCTTAGACTTTAGGAAGGGGAGAAGACTAAAGGAACCACCACAAAATCACCTGTCTCCATGAGAGACATTTCAAGCAGCAGGATCCCAAAGTAAAGGAAAAGGTGGAGTTCACAGTTAGGTGGGAGTATGGAGACCCCTGTTGCAAGGACTATTTTGGGAGTGGGACTCCCCCTGGCACCTAATACTTTAGTGTGGCCAGCAGGAGTTCTTTGTAGGGGTATTATCCTTTCTCAAAAAGATAAGGCCTGAAACTCTTGGCTTCCCTGTTGCTTACACTCTTTGGTCCTAAACAGCATGTTCTCATGGACAACAGTATCTTACTTCACTGGAGGACTGGTCTACCCACCAGCCAAGGAGCCCCAAAGACCTCCCGGCCAAGCCCGGCCCAACAGCCAATGCAGGCACGCGGAGGTGACATCACCACCTCCAGGCTCCCAGGGAGGGTGGGACAAACTGGGGAAAGGAACCAATGCAAGAGATGGATGCCACTACCGATGATGGTAAAGAAGTGGTGGAAGGCGAGTGAGTCAGCAGCAAGTTTGAGCAACTCGCACAGTTGCACCATGGGGTGTTTCTCAAATTCTTGTCTAATTTTAGCAAGTATGCAATGCCATTCATTGGGGCATCATGATTCTGAAATAGCTACAGAAAATGTGAAAAATGCTGTGAGAGAAGACATGCCCATATTTACCTCTGGTCTCGAACACTAGTCGGCAGTTATGCTGTGTGCCTCCAAGCAAAAATCTTTTACCCGGGTCCTGTCTTCGTTTCCCCACTTGTGATTAGGGAGAATGTCTGAGAAATGTGCCAGGGGATTCTTCCAGTCCCACATTCTATAATGCTCACAGTCCTCCTATCCAGGTTGGGTCCACACAATGCCAAGACCACTAGCCAATTCAGGAAGCGTGGACAAAATGTTCTCTCCAATCAATTCTTTGGCATCATGTAGATAAAACAGCCAGTTAATTGGCACAGTTTTTCGTTTCACAACTGGCTGGCCAGGCTTGGTCTTGACCAGCAGCTCCTCCAGGCTGCTGTCCGAGCACGTTGCGTGGCTCCGGCAGTTAGATGGTGTGTCATAGGCAATTCACTGTTAATAATAAAAGATTGAGGCTTTCAAATGACTCATGACATTTTTTTTCAAGTCGAACAGATTCAATGGCTCCTGGTGATAATGCCCCTGTCACTCACTGCATTCTGATATGGAAGGAGAAGGGTGGAGTCACAGCTGCCAGCCTTGATTGCAGCCCAGAGGCATTGGGGACACCCCTGGAGGGTGTCATAGCCAGAGACGACACATCCTCCAACACCTGCAACATGGCAGTGGAGGAGACTGATGGGGACCCTGACACAGGGTCAGAGTCCGAGTCGCTGGACACCCAAGCCCTGGAGTGACATGACCTGGATGTTGGTGCTGCCAGCAAGCAGACACCAGCCAGTGGAGGAAGGAAGCACTGAGCAGAGAGCAAAATGAAGAGCCTGTTCATTCTGCCTGACTCTTAGTCCAAAAAGCATGATTTCACCATCATCTAGTCATAGTTGGGCGAGAGTCACCCCCCCCCCCGCCCCCGGGTGAATTAGTGCTGAGTCAGCATCTAGATGCCAAGTCCGGTGCTAGACACTCAGAGCAGGTTTGGACACTACTCGCCACGCATTTTCGGCTCTCATCTGTCCGAAGGGACACGCTTCCTTGCCCAGTGTTTTCAATGTTCATCTAACAGTCTAGCCAGTGAGTCAGTTTGACACCTGAGTGTCTAATCGCTGCTTTGGATCCTTGGGCTCTCCCTGTCTCTCTGCCGTGGAGGTCAGAAACAGTCTGGGGGCTGCTTCGTTATCAGCCTGAGTCCTGGAACTGGGGAGCAGAGCCCCAGCCGGCTGTGAGGCTCTGGAACGACCTAGGACACGGGAGGGGGATGCAAGACCCAGCAGTTACATGCCAATCAGATTAGGGGTCTCCTGTTACTGTAACACAGCCTAATTGTGTGCTGATTGATGTGATGTTTTATATAACAAATAACTTGTGGGGAAATGTGAGCTTTAGAGTGAAAACTACTTGAACTGGCCTCTGAATGCTTGAACAAACCGTGAACCAACCCATGACTTTCCTGGGTCTCAGCACCTTCACCTGTAACCTTCGGTCTGATTCCTGTCTTGTGATGTTATTAGCTGGGAAAGTGTTTAGAAAGTACCCAGCACAGGATTTGGCACATGGTAGATATTCAGTTATAACTATTTTAATTTCATGTATTCTTCAAAATAAGCCTATGAATAAAGAGAGAATACGAAAGTAGAAGAGAAAAGATAATTCATGATTGATGTTTCACATGCCATCGTGTGTTATTGAGAACGCTGGCCAGGGACCCCAAGGGAACGTGGACGGTGCAGTCACCTGAGCCCACGTGCCGCTCGGCTCCGGGAAGCTCTAGAAAGGAGAGGAGGCCCTGAGGACACCACTGCCAGAGCAAAGGCGGGTTCCACTGACGGGGTGATTATCCATACCTTCCGCATATAAAACAAGACGGTGGCAGGGAGCGGGTTAGTGTCCCTGTTAGTTTCGTGGCAGCTTGTTATCCTACCCAGCAAAGTGCTGGCTGAGTCTTTCCCAAAGGCCCAATGAGCTAAACTCTTCTCTTAAATCACCTTATTAGTATTATCATATCCACTTCAGCCAGCTCACCCGGGACCCAGCAGGAACCTGGATAGCAGACTGCAGAGGAAGGGAGAGGAAACAAGGATGCACCAGGTAGGAGGGATGGATCCGTTTGCACCCACTGCATCTTCTTTGCTCCTCACCAAGTCCAGCCTGACAGAGCAGGGGGAGCTCGGCCAGGAGAAGAGGAGAGGGGGAGCCCTCTCTTCGCTGAGCTCACCAGTTGCTCTGGAAACCATCCCCTTGTAGACCTAAAGCTTGCTGCAATTCCCACTGATATTTAATGTGGGGGAGTATGTTACCTCCAAGCCCACTTTTCTCCAGAGTCTGTTCTCAGATCTCTGTTTTTCTCTGAAATGCCTTGCCTTGGCTCTGGACTTGAAATTATGGCTATTTAATGGCCTGTCTCATGGAGCACTTCAGTCCTACTTCTGGTTGGAGGTCCCCTGGACATATCCACACACAGGGAGTGCAGACAGTCACTCAGGCCTAAGGAGAACTTGAAAAACACTTTGGCGCTCTGTCATCCACAGTGGGTCAGGCAGGCAACACTGGCAGAGGCCCCTACAGCCTGTGATGAATGAAAAATAAGATGTCCAATTCCAGGCCATGGCTGGTTAGCTTTACACCTGCCATCCATCTGACCCCGACTTGCTCTTAATTAATTTTTGACTTTCTCCTGAAGACCAAAGCGCCATGAGATGTTCCTTAGCCAGTGGTATAACTGATCTCCAGCAAATGAGTGATTCCTCTAAGTTAGAAAGGTTTATCAGAAGCATACACCAGAGGTACGTGGATCTGTGACCTGTGCTCAGGCATTTACAGGATGGTGAGAATGGAAATGAGGTGATAGAGCTGAGTCTTGCTGGCCAGTTAACGTCATTTGATGAAGATCTCAGATTGCACCCCTGGCCTGGATTAAAATCTGTAAAGTGGCTTCTGAAGCCCTGAGAGGGACTCCAGAGGTGCTGGAGGGGACGCCTCCTGGCTCATGAAAGCCAAGTGTAAGCGTTCAGGACCTGGTGCATCCGCTATGGAAAACAGTATGGAGACTCCTCAAAAAGCTAAACACAGAATGACCACTTCTGGGAATATATCCAAAGGAAATGAAAACTCTAACATGAAAAGATATATGCATCCTCGTTTTTATGCCGGCATTATTTATAATGATCAAGATATGGAAACAGTGTACATATTCATTGGTGACAGAATGGATAAAGATGTGATATATACAATGGAATAACATTCGGTCATAAAAATGAGGAAGTCCCGCCATTCCAACAACTTGGACAGACCTGGAAGGCATTATGCTAATGAAATTAGTCAGACTGAGAAAGAGCGATTCTGCACAATCTCACTTACATGTGGAGTCCAGTGAAAAAAAAGTCATAGAAAAAGGCATCAGAGTTGTGGTTACCAGAAGCAGGGAGTAAAGACAAGGGAACTGGAGGGAGGTGGATAAAAGGGGCAAACTTCTGCTATAAGATAAACTAGTTCTGGGGATTTAATGTGCGAACCGTTGACTACAGTTAGCGATGCTCTGTGATGTTGATTTTTCTGTAACAAGGAAAGATGCAGGCTGGAAGACAAGAAGAATGAAGATCAGTAGAGGTAAGCAGGCAGGAAGAGAGATGAGGAAGAAGCATCTATTCATTTCATTTAGTTGTTCATCTTGGTTTTTCCCCATGGCCCCGAGACTTGAACCTGGCTCCTGGGGATATATGTGGACTATGTCTGGTGGACTTAACTGTTAAGTCACCAGGGCACATCCATGAATGTTATTAAGAAAACACCAACTAAACGTATTGCAATAATTATTTCAAAATGCATGTAGGTCAAATTATTTTACTCCTAAACTTACGCAATGAGAAATATGTTATTTTTCAATAAAACCAGAGAAAACAAAATTCTGTGTTGCAGCACGTGTTAACAGCACCAATCCAACTTTTATCAGAAATAAGATGTTTCATGCCACATTGAACTTCTGTTTACTTTTTTTCAGTTGGCTCTCAACAATGTCAATAGGAAAGAGTCAGGAACTCTGTGACTTGTAGCATGAAATCTGCATGCGGGGTGTTTACACCATGGAAATTGGCGGACGACACACCAGGGATTTGCTTGTGAGTTTGTTTAGAGCCACTTTACCAAAAGTATGCTGAATTTGTGCAAAGCTGTTCCTTTCTCTGGAAAAGCATTCCAGGGATAAGATCAGAGGAGCCAATGTTATATAGGAGAAGCACATAGCCCTCTGTACGCTGAAGCAGTTAGGAGGACAAAAAGAAGTGAGATTGATGGAAACCTTGACCAGATAAAGGCCTGTGGTTTCAGTCCTGTGCCAAGATGGTAAATGTGAAAGCTTTAGGTGATGGGAAAATGACATTTAAATGCTGGGTTTTATAGAACAGCGGGAGCCCGTTACTGTGAACAGCCTTTATTGGCTCCTCGGTGTTGAAGTGGCCTCTCATCGATGTGGCTTTCAGGGACAACTGTCTGGCCCCCTCATCTTGCAGAGACAGGCTGCCACCTGAGAGTCAGCTGACTGCTGGGAGAGGACACCGTTTGCATAACCTATGTTACAGCCCGAATTGTGTGCCCTCCATAAATTCAGATGTTAAAGCCCTGACACCCAACATGACTTTGGAGAGAGGGTCTCTAAGGAGGTAATTAAGGTTGAAAAAGGTCATACAGGTTGGACTCTAATTGGGGGATTAGTGTCCTTATAAGAAGAGGAAGGTACCCACGACACTTGTGCATGGAGAAAAGGCCAGATGAGGACACAGCACGGAGGAGGCCATCTGCAAGCTTTGCCAGATGTCTCCTGTGCCAGCACCCCAATCTTCCACATTGGCCTCCAGATCTCTGAGACATTCAGTGTCTGCTTTTTTGCCACCCAGTCTGTGGTATTCTGTGACAGCAGACCTAGCTGACCAACACAATGAGCACCTCTGATTGTGTCTTCTCTGTTTTGTCTGTTTATTGATCTGTGTGGTGGAATATGACACCTTTCCACAATTCTTCAGACCCTCTTAACCCCACTGGGATTCTCAAGGGTCCCAGTCACAAGACCGAGAGGCCAAAGGATGGAATCATGTAGACACAGTCAGTCTCTCCACAGGTTACCGTAGTGGAGAGACTAAGATTGGACATGGGCAGAAGTCAGCTCAGAAGCCCCTAGTTGTACGACTGTGGGAAAATTGTTCTCTCTTCTTTTCCTCAGTGTACTCATCTGTGAAATGGGAACAAGGAGACTCTCCTCCCTCTTGGGATTATGTAAAAATAAAGACAATAATGTAATAAGAAGCTCATGGCACCATGCTCAGCAAGCAACCCCTCCTGAAGCAAAGGCAAACAGAGTCAGAGATGGGTCTGCTGGTCCTGGCACTGGGTGGGCAGTGGAGACCAAGGGTCTGAGGTAAGGGTCGTGAGAGAGAAGGGTCTTTTCTCTCCAGGCAACCTGCACCGTCAGGGAACAGCTTTACTGGACCAGCACCTATTGACACCAAGGCCTCCTTCCAACGAATTATCTGTCTTGATTGTTTCCAAATAGGATGACTGCCTCTTCTTCTGGAAAACAGCACATCTTTGTTTCATTTTGTCGTTTAAAGAAAGGTACAGGTAGGAATGAAGGCTGGTTGGCAGAGAGGAAGGAAGAGAGAGGAGGAAGAAGCATTTTGTTTTATTTAGTTGTCCTGTGCCCAGGATGCAAACCCAGGTCCTTGGAATGGATGTGGTTTGTGCCAGCTGGAGGCAGTGGATTTATCCACTCCACCGCCAGGGTGCGCCAACGTGGGGCATCTTAATAAATACGCAGCACAGTAAAGATTTCTCAGGCAGCCTGGCTTTCAGAAAGCACTTAATACATGTAAACGAGCTCTATCTATGCACCTTTCACAGTCAGCTTTCACGCCACCCTCCATGCAGCTGTGGCCACAGAATGGAGACATAACTTGGACTCACTCAATAAGAATAACACTGGGTGACCTTATTAATCAACTTGGTTCAGCTGTATTGAAGCAAGACTCATGTCAAAGGCTTCTCCCATTCTTTCCCAAACACCTGGATGAATCAGGCTGATCTCCCCCAAGAGTGACTCCTCTGAAAAATCCAGCAAAATTCAATGATCCTTCCATCACCCTTGTCCTCTCGCCGCCTCTGCCGATGGGCAGTGCCGGGGCCCTGTGGCTTTCCTGAACTCCAACCCACTGGCCTCCCAGCTCTGCTCCACGTCCTCCCAGCTCCGCTCCTCGTCCTCCACCCCGAGGGGGAGCTGGCAACCTAGTGAGGACAGAGACAACACATGGCCTGACTCCTTGAACTGCAGGGAATGGTGTCCCTTTACAGGTGGTCTGAACCCAGAGTCCCGTTCAGTGAGCGGCAGTTGTGCTTTGATCTCCCTCCCCGGGAGCACCCCCTAAAGTGACTGCCAGCTCCTTCAGCAGTTTTCTATTTTTGCTTCCGCGGGATTGTGCTGAGCGCAAAGGGATACTCAGGTAGAAGTCACTTTGTGTTGATGTCACCTTCTGGCTGAAAGTATTTTAAAAATCCTGTTCTGGGATGGCCTGCTTTGTGCCTACCAGAGAGCAGGCTTTGAAGAATCAGGTGACTTGTGGGGTCAGTCTCCAATCTAACCTTATCAGGGGCCTTTCACTAGAGATTTGTGATAACAAAGAGCTGAGGCTGAGAAAGGGATTCAGGTGAGGAAAATCCCCCTGCTGATCCAGAAAAAGGCAGTCACAAGTCTGGGACATTCTGGAAACATCACAGCGTCCCGTAATTTACTCCTCTTGCTCTCTGCAGGCTACAAAGAAGCAGAGCCGAGACAACCCCAGAAGCCATCGAAACCTTCTTCCTAGAAGCTGTAAGGAGCTGAGCGTGTCCTTAATTAAACAGCAGCAATCAAGGCTGAGAAAAGCCACGGACCAGGACTCTGAACAAATCTGGCCAGATCTGGCACACATCTGAGAAAGTGAAAAGATTCCCAAGCAAGTACGTCTACCCGTGGCTAAGGAGGACCAGGACAGGACTCAGTCAAGGACAAAGGCACTAGTAATGAAGATACAGCTTTGTGCCTAGATGCTGCATTTCTTTAGCTCTAACTCCAACTACATATCCTCTTTTAAATTAGTACTTTTCTTAGTTCTTGGTTATTTTAATTAAAAATCTCTATTTTATTTAAAGGCCGCCCATGCCACTTCGAAAAGCATATTTCCACGCTAATACCCTTGGGAAACTCAGCAATCTAAACCCAGATAACTCTCTGGGGGTAGTTTATTCTGAGCACAGTCAAGAAATCTCAGAGGAAAGAAACCATCTACCAGTGATATGAATCCATAAAGGTCTTATAACTGTCATCATGTTTGTAAGTGCTTATTAATAAACCCCACTCTGGAGAGACAAGACTTAAAAGCCTGAAAATAATGAAAGCCAAGCCAAAGTCCCAACAACAAAAGCCAAATTCCTAACAACGAGTGAAGAACAGTGAGAAGGCAGTCAGACACAGCATTTCCCTGGGAAGATGCTGCTGTGCGTTAGGCAGAAATGGGAGAAAAATGGTTGAGGAGATATGGTCAGAGGGAAGTCCCGGAGTTCTACCAAACCCTGCTTCTCAGCTCCATTTGTTTAAAAGAAGGGGTAAAAGGAATGTCTCCAAAAACACTTCAAATTTGCAACAGAGATGAGGGGCCATTCTGTATAGTGTAAAGTTAGACTGCTTGGGGGGGTCTCAGCATCCAAGGGAAATCCGTGGGGTCCTGAGATAGCCCAGGAGATACCCCAGGTAACTCCTTTGACTCAAAGATGCAGAAAAAGAAACAATGGGGGTCCCAACCAAGAGCAGGCAAGTACCCTGTGTAGAAACACTGCTTTCTCACCAAATACCTGTGTGCTCACCTGCATTCAGCCCTCTGATCAGTTAGGGGCCAGAGGACAGAGAGTAGAAGTGGAGGTTGTTCCTTCTGCACTGAAGCACATAAGAGCTGGCCCCCAACTTCCCACTCTCTCTGTCTCCTGCACCAGGAGCCAGCCTGGCAGCTGGGACATGAAGGCAGGATGGAGAGTGAAGCTTCTCTGATGGCTGGAGTCCCACACGTTGTATGAGATGCAAAGGCTTGGGGTTTCAGAGTGGGTTTGTTCCTGACTTAGCCTAACTTGATCTAGCTAATACTTACCTCCTTCCTGCGTCAACTCTAGTGATCAGAATAGAAGTCCAAAGAACCTCTGCCCATCACCCATGTGGGACCTTGGGGAAGTCCCTTTGCTTCTCTGGGTCTCCTATTCGTCATGTGAAAACATTGGGTATTTTGGTCTTTCTGCTCTGTCATTTCCCTGGTTTGTATTTTTGGAAAGTTAAGCCCAATATTGATTCAAAAGTTACTGGTCAGCATTGCTAGTGTGTGTCTCTCCCTATTTATCTGCCTCTCCGTCTACCCCGCTGCTGACCCCCTGATCCCTCCAGCCTCCCCCTTACTCCTGTCTCAGGGAGCTGGGACATTTGGAATTATTTAGAAAGCTAGCAGTGTGCTTCCCTGCCCTAAGAGACTCCCAAGGACCCCAGCTGTCTTCTCCTCTGATGGTTGTGTGGCAACTGGGCTGAGCCATGTGCCTGGATGCTTGGCCAAACGTTATTCTGGGTCTTTTTGTGAGGATGTCTTTTGAATGAGATTAACATTTAAATCAGTAAAGAGATTGCCTGCCATATTGTGTGTGGGTCGCATCTAATCAGTTGAAGGTCTGTCTGAAACAAAAATCTGACCCTCTCCTGAGTAAGAGAGATTTCCCCAGCAGAGAGCCTACAGACTCATATGGGAACATTTGCCTTTCTGGGTCACCAGCCTGCCAGCCTACCCAGAGATAACTACACAAGCCTGTGTCTATGCCCTAGAAAACCCTGTCTAATACACCTGCCCAGGGAAATTGAGTGGGTCCCTAGGCCCACATGTGGAGAGAGGATGGGAGTCAAGCATGCATACACACACACACACACACACACACACACACACACCCCTTCTAGCAACCAGACTCTTAGAGGCTTGGAGCTTTAGGATAAAGCTCCTCTAAGCTGCTTCCCTGAGTCAGCCAACATCACTCCCAAGGTTGAGACGGGTCCTGGGCTGGCAAGCAGGAAGTTAGGTGGTCAGGAGCCCAACTCAGGATCCCTGCCAATAGTGTGGGTGCAGCATCTAACTCCCCTGCTGCACTGAGTTGCTGGGAGAATGACCAGAAAGCAATGTGTGGGAAAGTGCTGGTGAATGGAAGAGAGCTGTGTATGCAAATGGGAAGTGCTGTTAAATTCCTTTCACAAGCGCACTTTCTGCCAAGAGCTGTGCTGGGGGTGGAAGGCCAAGATAAAGGTGCAGTCTGTTCTCAAGGAGTTCCCAGTCCAGAGGGTGAGACAGACAAGCGAAGGAAGGAGTCTGACTGGGCATGGTGAGCATTAACAGAGGCAGGGCCAGGTGAGTTGGGAGCACAGCAGAGAGCCTCCTTCCTCAGCCCAGAGGGGTGTCGGAGCCTTCCTGCAGGAGATGACATCCCTGAAGGACAGCAGAATTTAATCAGATGAAGAAAGAGGAGGCACATGTTCCAAGCTAAGGGACCTGTGGATACAAAGGTGTGGGGAAGCCCAAGGGCTCATGCATTGGGAATCCTGACTTGAAGCCACCAGCAGCCAAGGTTTGAGCCAGAACACTGAGGAAGAGTAGACAAGGGTACAGCCCAAGGGATGTGAGGAGGCAGATGGAGCCTGTCCCCTTGTTCCATAAGGACTAGGCCCTGTCCCCACATCAGCCCAGAGCCAACATCCCTCTTTGCTGGCACTCTCCAGGACCATGAGACAGCTGGACTTGTCCTTGGTCATAGCTTGCAAGACAGGATCCCACAGAAACTCAGCTCTCCAAAATATGCACATGCATTGCACACTCAGACACAGGTGCACAGAGAAACATGCTCAGAGACATGTGCAGGGCAGAAATGCTCGGAAGGGCCTGCCATACATATAAAACACACACGCACCCCGTAACGTGCAGAGCTCTGCTCAGAATTTGCCAGTACAAAGCAAACGCTGTTATAGTGGCTGCACCTGAGAGCCACCCCTCCCCTGCCTGCACCCCGACCTGCCAGAGCCACCAATCCCTCGCCCCACCAGCCCCATAGCCCCTCCCAGGGGCTCTGTGCATTATCTGAGGCTTGAACACTCAGAGTTTGGGGAGCAGGAGCAGCACTTGTGCTGGGCTTTGCAACCTGCCCCCACCCCTACCCCCCACTCCCGTTCCCCAATCTTTTTCTTTATTCTCGAGAACACTTCACAGTAAAGCCTCGTTTATGAAGTCCCTAAAGATATGAACTTTCCGCAGAATTGGCTGCAGTTTCCAGTGGGTTAGAGTCAAATTGGAGTGGAGCAGAAGCCAGGAGCTGCGCTGGGGTGAGGGAGGGAGAGAGAGGGAGACACAGCCAGGAACCAGCCTGTCCTGGGTCCCCAAACTACCTGCCCCCACAGGGTCCAGGAAACACCCAGAGTGTAGGGAGGGGGATGCAGGACATGGATGAGTCCAGGCTGGCAGAGGGACCAGGGGATCTGAGATTGAGTGACAACCATCCCTGGAGACATCCTAGCCAAATCCCCACAACTCCCAAGTGCTGGGGTCTCCCAAGGTTGCAAGTTCAAATCCAACTTAAATCTATTGTACCCCTCAGATTTTCTCACATCCAGAACCATCTGCCTGCCCCCTCCACCCCCAGTGGGCACTACACGAGGGCCAGAGTGGAATTCTGTAAGGGTGGACACAAACTTAAAATAGGAGGCACCATTCTCTGGTGAACACAGCAGAAGAGACACCCGCCCACTCCCTTTCCTAGAGAATTTACTTGAGAAAACTTGTCATTGAAAATGCTTTCTCAGTCTCTTTGAAATGTATGTAAATCTTTTCAAAAACTAAATAAGCCTCCGGCCAGCTTTAAGACCCAGAAGACACAGGAAGATCTTCTTCGAGGACTCAGAACCCTCTCTTTGAAATGTAATCCTGAGGAAAATGATGTCCATCTCCCAGTATCTGCAGGAGCGGAGGGTCCTCACTTGGTCTCCAAGTGGCCTAACTGGAGGTCTGTTTTTCCTTGGATAAAGGCAATTAGCAAACACAGATGGCCACCACAAATCACCAAGCGAATCTGGAAAGAGCTATGCCTGACAACTGTGCTGTCGTGTTCCCTTACAGGATGATTATAGGTGCTCATCTGTAGAAAAGGAGGCGTCTTTCTGTCTTCGCTGTCTCTTTGGGGCTCACCTGGATGTGAATCACATTCCAACTTAATGCCTGTCCAATAAGAAACCTGCTTTCTTTCCCTTCTACTTCCATGCAGAGAGTTGCTGGGCTGGGAGGAGATTTTGTTTAAAATTTGGTTTCCCCAGCAATCCCCACGCTCACCTAAAGAGACTTAAGGCCCATGCCCTGTCAGGGCCTTGCAGGAGGTGGGAGGCCCCAGAGTGGAGGGGGGATGCTGGAGAACAAGGCCAGACCCTCCACTTGGACTGGGGGTAGCCTCGGCCTGCAGCCTGCCCTCTTACACAGCCCCTTGACCTGGGATCACTCTACTCTTTCATGTATTGATTGTTAAACTTCCTCCTGTTTCCCCTTCAGAATAATAATCTTATTCAGCAGTTCTTTTCTGCTTTTCATACAAAGCCCCAATACAACAGATGCACATGAAGGCTCTCAGATTCCGCTCATCTCTCGTCGGCCCACGTGCCCTTGTCCCATCGCAAGCCTCTTTCCTCTGGGCGCCATTCCTGACAATTGTTTGTATTGAGGTAACTTTGATTTTCAATAAAATATAAGCATTACTATTTTTTTTAGAGGAGGAGGAAGAAACGTTTATTTATTTAGTTGTTCATCTCGGTTGTCCCTGCCAGCCCTGTGTCTCGAACCTGGGTCCTTGGGATGTATGTGGACTGCACCCAGGGGCCTCCCCTAGGCCACCAGGGCACACCAACAAAATACAAGTTTCAATGTGCAGGTTCTCTTGTCATTAAGTATATGATAAAACATTAGGCCCACAGCCACATTTCTAACCACCCTCTTCTACTGTCCATCGGACCCCGCTGCTCCCACCCACAGCTCCCCTGTCCCTCTGGTCACCTCAGTTCTGTTGTCACCTGGCTTTTTTTTTTTTTTTTTTTAATTACTTTTCTAGGTAAAGACTAACATGAACCTTTTTTTTTTTCAGTGAAGTAAAATTATGTCAAGTAATTGTCAACAGATTTGCAGGGAAGCGTTTAATTGACTGGAGAGTAAGAACTGTTTCCAGCATTTAGTGTTGTCTTGGTCACCTGAATTGCTGGGCGCTGACTTTTCTTCTCTGTCCTCCCTCCCCACAGCGGTGAGACAGACCAAGGAAAGATGGACAGCCCTGCTACTCTGCTCTCTGTCCCTTTGGGCTGGGGCTGTATGGCCAAAGGACGTGGCCTGGGGGGCCATTTGATTTAAGCTTAAGGAGTTGAATTCTCAGTTCTGGCTACCCTTTACCACCTGGGGAGCTTTAAAAATATGCCGATGTGCACATCCCACCCCAGAGTTTCTGCCTTAATTGAGCCCTGGGAGTGTCTACGCCAGTCATCTGTCTTAAAAACTCCAAGCAATTCCAAGCTGAGTCGATGTGAGCTGGTGGCTTCTGTGGGGTCCCTCTCGGTGAGTTAAGGAGCCTCAGTAGGAGCGAGAGCTGAGAGATAGTGCAGCACAGGTCAGGCCTTCTCTGCCCTCACTGCCCATGAAAGCACCTGGGAGCTTTTAAAAGCTACTGCGGCCTGGCACCTGGCCTAGCTAGTCTGATGGTGTGAGGCTGGCCTGAGACCCAGGCACCAGGAGCCTCTGATATGTAGCCAGGCTGAGAGCCACCAGGACAAGAGAAAGAGCCCTGACTTCTCAGTCAGACTGACCAGGACCAGAAGCAAGGTGCTTCTGGGTGACTTTGAGCAGGTCAATTAACCTCTCTGAGCCTCAGCTTTCTTGTTCCCAGCATTGGGTGGTGGCATACGCCTTGCATGGTGGACAGCAGATGACCCATGGGGGGACTTCCTCCGCCTCTGGGCACAACATGGGTTGGGAGTGTCTTGTGTAAATTTACTCTCCGCAACTTACCATATTGGATACAACAGTTCTGCTCTTAGTAATAAAAAGTTATTACTTCTAAGGACAAGGGAGAGAGGGTGTCAGGGCCTGCCCATCCTCCCAGTCTCTGGAAATGTCGTGATAGTGGCTCCTTACAACACTCCTCTTCAGGGGTGGCACTTCTGAATCAAATTTCAGTTCATTAAAGCCTCCTTGAAATTCACTAGGGGAGCACTTTGTATGTATTTCTCATTGTAGAGAAATCCATTTTTTTTTTGGTTAAAAATGGCCACATTTGTATCTCAATATAAAATCTGAAGGAACTTGACTCGGGAAATGAGCCTTGGCCTTAAAATCAGATCACATGGGTTGTCTGCCATTTGTGTGCCTTTGACCAATGCTCCAGCCCCCTCCCAGCCTCCATTTGCTCAACTAAATTATGAGCTGAGATTCTGAAGAATAAGGTAAAAATACTGCTGCAGCTACAAAGGGTGTGTGATTTCATAGCTCGTGCCTGATGCCAGTATCAGCAGGCCGAGGATGTGGTTTCACAGCGCGTCAAGGTGGGACTGGGAGGCATTTAAAGGACCTCTGTGGTGCGCCCAGGTGGCTCAGGTGTTAAGCCCATGTCTGGGGCACAGCCCACATACAGCTCAAGGACCTGGGCTTCATGGCCCCTGACCAGGGCGGGAGGTGGTAGTGGGGGGATGACAACTAAAATGAACAGCGAATTAAATAAAATGCTTCTTTCTCCTCTCCCTTCCTTCCTTCCTTCCTTCCCTCCCTTCCTTCCTTCCTTCCCTTCCCTTCCTTCCTTCCCTCCCTTCCTTCCCTCCTTCCTTCCTTCCTTCCCTCTTTCCTTCCTTCCTTCCTTCCTTCCTTCCTTCCTTCCTTCCTTCCTGTCTGCCTTCTTCCCTCTTAAAAAAGAAAAGAAAAGAAAAACTCCTTTTCCCAAGGGTACTCTTTTATCAAACTTTCTAAAACTGCTGTGGGCGCTGTACCCTGTCAGGCATAAAGGATGCAGATGAAACAAATGTGAACTCTGCCTGCCTGCCTGTCTGCCTGCCTGCCTGCCCTCAGATGGACTGCAGTTTGGAGGTCAGGTAAGGGGTGCAGACAGTTCACTGGAACACTGCAGAGGGGTGTTAGCTAGGGTCCAGGGCAGGCAGCCTCCTAACTGTGCCTTGAGGAGGAACAGAGTTTAGGTCCTGGGTCAGGAAATGCCTTCTTCCCAATGTCAAGGATGCCAGGGAACTGGGGATGTGAATGAAGAGACGTGTGAGTGAGGGGCACACAGAGACTGGACAGGAAGCAGAGGGCAGGGGTGGGGTAGGCCCCAGGGTCTTGGTTACTTTAGAATTTTCCTAGAGGTGAAATTGCTGGTCAAAAGGCGTGCATAGAGGCGTACCCTGTGACTCGGATAGATGGAACGCTGCTGTGCAGACCATATACAGCCCAAGGAGCAGGGTTCGAAACCTGAGTCTGGGGTGTTTCTTCCTCTTCTTTCCTTCCTTGGATGTTCTTCCTCCTGTCCCTTTCTTTCTCTCTAAAAAAAAAAAAAAAAAAAAAAAAAGAAAAGAAAAAATGGCACATCCTGCTAACCTAGTGGATAAGGCCACCAGACATAGTCCACATACATTCCAAGGACCCAGGTTCGAGACCCTGAGCTGGGGGACAGCAATCAAGATGAGCAACTAAATAAAAGAAATGTATTACTTCTTCCTCCCCTTTCCTCCTGCCTACTCGCCTTCCTTCCTGCCTGCACCTCTCCTTTAACAAAAAAACAAAGATGTGCATACAGTGCTTTAAGTGGTCTCCAGAGAGGCTGCTCCAATGGACAATTTGCGGGCAGGTAGATGCTAGCAGCCTGGACCTGAATGTGCAGGGAGGGGCTGTGAGCGGGAGTGGCGCTTGTGCTGTCAGTTCAACAAATACTCAGTGCTCACTGGACAGGAGTGGGGGTGCAGAGATGGCCAGATGCATCCCTGCCCCTGGGAGAGCGCGGGCTGGCAGGGACAACGGCCAGCCGTCCAGCAGCGCGGACAAACCTGGGCTCTCCTGGAAGCTACAAGTTGGTGTCTGAGCTGGAAGGAGTTTTTTATTTCTGGGTTCTGCTCCTTCGAGGTCCCTCCTTGCCGTCTCAGGCAGGTGTTGGGTCAGGCCTCCACCAGTTTGCATCAGCTTACCTGACTCCTGAAGGAACAGCCACAGCTGGTCACTCCACTTTCCGCCACAGTGCTGGTCCAGCAGCGACTTTCCTTCAGAACGGGGGGCGGTGAGGGGGAGGTGGGGGGCATCCACAGATAGGAGAACTGGCACTGGGGGGTGGATCTCCATGGAGACCTTCACAGTAGGCATCCAAGTCTTTTCAACAGTCGTACCTGGACCCAGCTTTTAGAAATTATCCTAAGCAGTATATTTGCAGAGATGTTTTTATACAATCATGTGTGAAAGCACTGTTTATGGGGAGAAAAAAAATCATTGAAAATAATCTAAATTTTCCACCATAGGAGACTGGTTAAATAATGTATGGCGTATTCACACAATGCCAGCCTTATCCATCACATCCTGGAAGACTATTTAATGACATGAAGACAATTGAAAATATCACATCGCAGCATAGAATTACTATATGATCCCATTTCTGATAGAAAAATAAATATGCACAACAGAGACAGAAAGAAGAGAAAAAAGTTGTGCATGAGCAATATAAACGTTATGATTTCAGGACAGTGGAAAGATAAGGGACTTAAACAATCATCTCTGGATGTTTTCTACAAGAAATGCTTGTTACTTGTATAATCAGAACAAAAGATGTTCCTTTCTTTTTTTTTAAAGGAAAGGTGCAGGCAGAAATGAAGGCAAGCAGGCAGGCAGGCAGAAAAAGCAGGAAGAAGCATTTTTATTTTATTTCCATTTAGTTGTTCACACTGGGTGTCCCTCCCAATCCCCCAGTCTGGGAGTGGAACCCAGGGGAATGTGGCCTGCACAGTCCTTTAGAGATTAGCCTAATCACTGCTCCACCTGGGCGTGCCCATATTCTATTTTTTAAAGGGGCCTTTCCCATCTGGGACACACCCAGCAGGAGCTGGGGGCTGTAAACTGGGGAGCCGCCCTGCCAGGAGCAGGCTTGGGCCTAGAGGGTCCTCTGCAGCTCCAGGATGCTGGGCGCTGGGCTCAGCCCTGGAGGGCGCCCCTCCCCGCACAATCCGCTTACACAATAAAGGCACAGGAGCAATGCCCTCTGAGGCATTGCCTCAGTGCTGGGCAAACGCACTGCCACTCCTCAACCCCATTCCAGGCCATGATGCGGAGCTCCAGGACTCATGTCTGAGGCTGCCCAAAATCTGGATGCATGGATTTTGGGGTCCCTGCGTCACTCAGCTGAGCAGGCATGCACCATGCTGCATGCTCAGATGCTCCTGCTCGATGTCATAATGAACATTTGGGGAGAGTCTCCGAGGGCTTTACTCACAGCCACACGGATGACCCTCACGACAATCCCATGAGGTGAGACTGGGATGTTCGGTTACAACTGAGGAAACAGAGGCAGAGCGTTGGATTAACGTACCCAGATTCACACCTGATAAATGCCAGTCAGCGTTTAGACTCAGGTGGTGGGGCCCCAGGGTCAGCCCTCAGTTTCCCCAGGTTACAGAGCCCCTCCTATAGACCATTGGTGTTACAGTCATGTTTCCATGGAAATTTTGAGTTGTTTCCAATACTTTTCTGTTGGAGTATGAATTCCTTGAGGGTTGGAGCTGTGCTTTTCATTTCCAGGGACCCAACACAGTGCTGGACACCTGGGGTCTGTCTGCCACTCTAACCGCAGAAGTATGTTCCATCCAGCTAGATCTAACTGCTGCAGGTGTCTGGAGGTGATCATGCATGTCGTCTGGTAAAACAAGGGACCAACATTGAACTAGAGACTCCAGAAGCCCCAGGATATATTATCTCTCAGCCCTCTGTAGGACCGAAGGTTTCTCGTTGCTCCTACAAAGCATCCTCCCAAGCATCAACCCTGGGTACCTGCGGGGAGGCTCAGTTCAATCCAGGGCCAAGTCCCGAGGGCTTCCACTCCGACAGGGAAGAGAGATGAGGGCAGAGAAGGAATATGCAGCCCAGAGGGTGAGCCTGTTGGAGTCAACCTCTTGGCTGTCGCTCCCTCAGTTTCCAGGCTGGATTCCAAGCCAGGATGTAGGAGGCTGCTACCAAGTCTGGGCAAATCAGCAAGTCATATGAACAGGACTTAGCTGAGCATGGTGGGATGAGGGGTGGCTTTCCTCAAGGCTTTGCTTGCTTGCATTTTCTAATTTTCTGCAATGAACATGATTATTTGAGCAAGCAAAGCACTAAAGGGAGGGGAGAGTCGCCGTTCTTGCTTAGTTCTTCACAGGGCCCTTTCCCAAGTTCCACGGGCCGCTAAACTCTGAGGTGCCTCTGTTTCATATGACTTCCTTAGAGTTTCTTCACAACAGCAGATTCCCATCCACACCCTCCTTCACACCCTGCACCGCATGCTGACCTACTTGTAAGTCACATGGCATCGCACAGGCTTGAGCCTGCTGGTGCCCACAACCCTGATTTCATGAGACGTCATCTTTCCTGTCTTTGAAGATGGTGCCCAGAACCACAGCCCCATCCTTGGCCCCTCACCTGGACTTCAGCCCCAACTAGTTACTGGACATCTGCGATGGGATGTTCTAAACACCCACATTCACAGCGTCTGAGTTCCCTCCCAAGTCTCTTTGTCTTATCCTGCAGCACCGTCATTGAGCTCTAGGTGGGCAACTTTACGCAACTACGACTGCTTATCCTCCTAGGGTTGATTATTCAGTTAACAAGGCTGGTGTTCTCTCCTTCAAACTCTTCCAAAATCTCCCAAAATGGTGTCTTGACCGTGTGACTCCTCTCTGACATCTTTAATGGCTCTCCCTCTCTGTCAAGGCCTTGGAAATCCAGCCCCTTTTTAATCTTTCTTGTAAGGATTTCTTTTCTTGACCCCTGAGGTTCCCCACCAGCTGACATGTGTCTAGTTGTCCTTTGCTCTCCTCTACTTAACAACTTAGCCTCTCATGTTGATGTTTACAACTGACTAATTTCTTCATACGCTCAGTGTGGCGTCCTCTGCTGTGATGGACAGAGTGCAATGATGTTCCCAATCTGTTATGCTCCCCTCTGTTACAGCCTCCTCCCTCAGTGAAGAATCACTTGAGGGCTTGACCATGTGACTTGATTTCATCAATGGGAAAACAGCAAACATGAGCAGAGACTTGAAAAGTATTTGTATATTAGTGTTTGCCTTCTTCTGCTGCTCTTGGGAACCCAGCAAGTGTCATCATATAAACAAGCACAGTTGAGTCCAGTCACCTTCAGCATCTCATCAGAATGCCCGTCAACAACCAGACACCAGTGGAGCCATAGCACCCACAGATCTCCTGCTGACTGCAGCCACTCAGCGAGCTCAGCCAAGACCAGCAGGAGAGCCACCCAGCAGAGCCCAGCCCAAATTGCTGGCCATCAGAATTATGAACTAAAACAATGACTACTGCTTTAAGCCACTACATTTTGAGGGTAGTTTCTTGTAGCTCACTGAATGTGTAAGACTATGTGTTTGTTTATTGGCAAATGAGTGCTGTGAAGACCACCTTTTGACTCTTACCAGGTACAACTACAGATGGAAGTACGAAAACATCCACTAACATTTTTTGCTTATTTCTTATCGTTTCGTTTAAGGGAGTCTATTGTGGAGAAAAGAGTAGAAGAAAAGGAGACAAAGTTAAAATGAGAGTGAAGGAGAGAATGAAGACACCATTCTGTAACCAGCATGAACTCTTCCCCAGAGTCCAGCCAGGGACATCAGCAGTGGCTTGACTAGGGGAGGCTGGAACCCTTTGTCCAAGGGACTTGGTGCTCCCACCCACTTCCTCCAATACATGAGCACGCATGCTTAGTGTAAGATTGGCCAGGGCATGACCTGTATCTATCTATACCCTAGTGACAAAGCCCCTGACGTTCTCATTTTTATGATACCTTCCAACTCTGGAATTAACTCATGCCATTGGAACTGATGCACAACAAAGCTGACTGACCTAGCCAGAGATCAAACCAACACCCTCACCTCTTTAGTTAACCTGGCACTCTACTCACAAGGTGAGCAGACCCAGCCTGGGGCTGGGGAGCAAATTCAGTGTGCTTGGGAGTCTTCTGTTTTTGTAAGCTGAGCCTCTGGAAAGCTGGGACATCTAGTGTCCTCTGCTACAAGGAAGGGCAGAGATGAGTGAGTCAGTGTTGGAGTCTGGCTATGTCTGTCCACCACCACATGCCACCCTCCTCCACTAAGATCTGCTGGGAGCTCACAGCTCGAGCCCACGTGAAGCAAAACAAAGAAGTCTGTTTTATCAGGAGTTGAATTAATGTAATGGATTATCTATTAATGAGCAAAACCCATCAGGCAGAGGAAGTCAAGAAATTGGCTAAACCCAAGAGTGAGTAAGGGTTCCGTGCATGCGTGTGTGTGCACACACAGCCTGCTGTCTGTCTGCCCATCTGGGACACTGGTACGCCTGGCTCTGCTTCATTTAACAAGCTTGCATCTTCACCTTAACCTGCCAGGGGTATGAAAACATGACATCATGTGAATTTAATCAAATGTTTACTCTGTGGATATTTATTGAGCACCCACTATGTATCAGGCACTGCTACAAATCAGGAATAGAAACATTTGCTGAAAGCTTCAGTGAACAGTCCCCAGAGTCCTTACTACAGATCACGACCTGGGCTGGCACTGTGCAGTCTTGACCTTTATGATGGAGACCAAACAAATAGATACATTCAAAGCTTGTCACTTGGTCAGTGTTAGGTAGAAATAAATAGGATGCTCTAACAGATTCTGACAGGGAGGACATCCGTCATTGGTAGGACGAACTCAGGTCATCCAGACAAATACGTGGAGAACCTGCTGTGCATTGGGCGTTGTGTAGGGGCTGGGAATAGTGAGGTGAAAATGGTAAGGTGTTTGCCCTTGGGGAGCTCATTGCTAAGAAGCTATATAAACACCAAAAAACAACACAAAACACAATCGAGTCCACATACTGAATTTGGGGAAACAAATAGACCCATTATTTGACAGACTTATCCTGCTGATTTTTCAGTCCAGTCTATAGGCCACTGTAGCTCCGTCCTCAATGTGGGTTGACAGGCACATTTCACACAAGAAGCTGCTTGGGATTGCCTCAAAACAGAGATCCACCGGTGCCTGCCTTTCTTTTCCCTCAGCAAGGCACCACCTGATGCTCTGCCAAGCACAGGGCCTGCAAGGCGCCTTCAGACCTGGGTGCTGACACCTGAAACTGCAGCTCACGGCCAAGGGCAGAAGGTGCCCCTGACGGCTGTATAGGAGCAGGGTCACCTGCCTGAGAACCACAGCACCCAGTGGTGACCACTTTCTGGGCAAGTCCCCTAACCATGCTGAATCTCAGGCTCCTTCTTGTCACATGGAAATTAAAGCCACTCTCCCTCTTTCTGTGGGTCACTGTCAACATCAAAGGAGATCGTGAAAGTGCTATGAAAAAGAAAAAGCCACATTCAGATCTAAAGTGCTAGAGTTACTGGGTTTTTTTGGTTTTTTTTTTCCTAACTGTGCCAGTTGTCAGGTTTCAAACAACAAGGAGCTTTAAATTTTGACTGTTTCATCTTAAAGTCATGTCTAGCCAAAGTTTGATAATGCACCATGGTTGAGTATAGCAGGCCCTATTTATTAGTAAATAACAAACGCCATTTGAACCAAGAGCCATTTCTCCTCTCCTTCCCAGTTCATAGAACCCCAATTTTTTCAGGTAAGGACAGCACTTCCCTTCATCTACCCCAGCCTTGGGGGAAGAATTATGATGGGCGATCACTTTCCATTTCTCCAGTGACTGGTCTGAGGGTGCACCTATGTCATGGACTTGTCAGTGACAAGTAACGAGACATGTGACTTCCCTTCTCCAACCTGAAATAGAATTTCGAGAGGAGAAAAATCTTTTGCCTCTGCCCCGCCCTTCCCATTGGGCACTGGGGTGAGGACACAATGCCTGGGGAGCACCAGCCTTAGAACCGTGAAACAATAAGCAAGCACACAATAGAAGGAAAGAGGAACAGAAGAGCAGGATTTCTGATGATACCACTGAGCACTGTGCCTGCCCACCTGCAGGTTTCTGGTCTTAAAAGAGCTGCTTGCTGATAATGCTTGTGTCCCTGTGACTTGTCACCAGCTGCACATTTAGATTGATACCATCTCAAAGGAATGTCACTTAGTGATCTACTTCTATTTTTAATGCACATACTCTGACTCTACAGCTCTACTTGTCAGAATTTCTCCCCCAGATATGCTCCCACAGGGCTCAAATTAGTATTTTGAAATTCGTTAATTACAAAACTACGCCGGTAACAGTATGGTTGATTGTGGTGCAGCCATAAATATGAAATACATGCTGACTTTAAAAAGATTGGGCCAGCTCAATGTATAATTAGTAAGACGCTTTATTCTAGCAATAGTAAGTGAATGAAGTGAGATTAGAAATATTTGAAGCTGGATGAGGGGTATGTGGGGATTTGTAATGATGTGTTTCTTATAAATGCATTATGTAGATTCACAGTCTTACACACACACACACACACACACACACACACACACACACACACAAGGGGACGTGCCCTGATGGAGAAGCAGGTTGATCAGATGATTTTGGCCAGTGCATTCCACGTACATCCCAAGGACCCTGGCGCATGTCCCAGGGCCAAGGGAAACAACCAAGATGAACAACTAAATAAACTTTAGACAGTGCTTCCTCCTCTCTCTTCCAGCCTGCCTGCTCACCTTCATTCCTGCCTGCATCTTTCCTTTTTTTAAAAAAAAAATATAAAGACAAGGGACAGGAATAGTAGTAAGAATAGTATGACACCGTGTGTGGATTTTTAAAGAATGTAGGTAGATGAAAGAAAGAAAAAGAATACTCATGGAAGGACACACCAAAAGCTGATTTAAAAAAAAAAAGTTATTTCTAAGTAGAGGAGAAAGACTGGGGGCGACTGATTTTTCATGTCTTCGTATCGCTTTTGAATTTTTTAGCAATGTAAACAATCATTATAATATTTTATTTGAAAGTATGTAATAATCAGTCCAAAGCAAAATATAGATGATGGGTAGGTAGACAGACAAACAAGCAGGCAGTTTATCTCCTGGCAAGGAACTCAAGTGTAGCTTCATTCTCAAACCCTGGTCCCAATCCACTCACCCCGCCCTGAAG
Source organism: Solenodon paradoxus (assembly GCA_004363575.1). Lineage (NCBI taxonomy): Eukaryota > Metazoa > Chordata > Mammalia > Eulipotyphla > Solenodontidae > Solenodon > Solenodon paradoxus. Next base: position 7,337 of record RJWH01004179.1, on the reverse strand, counting down.
AAGGTGATAAAGAGACAAGTCACCTCAGCTGCTGGGCCCCTGCAGATAAGCTAAGTCTCTACTTAGAGTCAAATTACAAAGATGTTGGGGACAAGGAAAACTTGATTGTGTTAAGTGCCTCCGCCTATACATGAAAAACAACACAAAACACCACTTCCATGGGAGGTAAAGGATTTCTCTTTAATACATAAGGCCACTGTAGGCACTTTTTAAAAGCAGAAAAGCACAAAGAAGAGATTAAAAACCATTCCTAATCCCACTCCCTGTTGTGACAACATGAATGTGTGTGTGATCAGAAAACACATACCGTTTCCTAAGCTGATTCTGTCCACTTCACAAAAGAGAACTGTGTCTCCATACCATTAAGTACTATTTTACCACATAATTTTTAATGTGTGTATATTGCACGGATGTGGCTTTTCAACAATCGCACCAATTTCCGATGCCAGACATTAACTTTTTCCCCACTTTGTGGTGGTGATAAATCACAGCCAGTGCTAACAGTGTCTGACTTCCAAAAAGCACAGTTTCCTTTCTTCAATACACACTAATTAAGAGCAAAACCATCAGATTCAAACAAAGCAACAGTAAGACATGTTTGAGATATCTGGGGAGATGGGAATATAGACTAGCTCTCTGCCGGTGTTCAGGAATGACTTAGGTGACAATGGTCTTGCAGTAATAGAGAAATGCTTGCTTATTTTTTTTAGAGATACGTACTGAACTATTTAAGAGTGAAAAATCACAATGTGTGTAATTTGCTTTAAAATACTTAGAAAATAAATGAAGCCAAAACGGAAAGATAATCATTATTAAATCCAGATGATGGGCATATTGCATACTTTCCTAATAGGTTTCAATTTCTCATTTAAAGTTCTGTCTTAAAAGCTGAAGTCTTTGTGCTGGGGCACTGACGCGAACTGGAGCTATGACAATCAAGACAGCCCTGTCCCCTGGGGGCACACCCAGCCTTTAGGAATGCTTCCATGAGGAAGTGTCCAATGCACTATGCCTGTGCCATAAGGACCTGTGGGTGGGCTTCCCTCCACAGCACCGTCACTGCAGGTGTGTGTCCCAGGTGTTAAAATCCACCCTCCCAGCGGCCTTGAGCCTAGAGAACCCCCAAACCATGGTGAACTAATATCTCATGTCAAGAATCAGCATCATGGTTCACGGTACCCCTGGGATTCAGTTCAGCAAGCTTTTCCGGGACACCCACATGTGCCTGACACTATGAAGACGCCAGACCTTAAAAAGTGGCACACCCTGCTAGAGTAGGGGTTGGGTCAGTCACCTCTGAAGGAGCACAGTCCACATACATCTCAAGGACTTGGGTTCATGTTCTGGGGCTGGGGGAACAACCAACATGAACAACTAAATAAAATTAATAAAATGCTTCTTTCTCCCCTCTCTTCCTGCCTGCCTGCTCACCTTCATTCCTGCCTGTTAACTTTCCTTAGAAAAGAAAAAAGGTGCATGGGCCCAGCCCCTGCCTTCCACTAGCAACCCAGGGTAGAAAGTGGAACAGGTCACCTGAGCCAGTGGAGGGAGGGGAGCTGGCTGATGGGCCACCAGGACAAGTTGCTTCCATGAGGGAGAAAGAATTCTCTGTGGAGTGGGATCGCGCTTGGAGAAGGGGAGCTGGCGCTGTCTGCAAGGCCACCCACCACTGGCAGGATGACAGACCCAGAGGAGCATGTGTGCAGGGCACGCCCTACTTCAAGGGTCCTGAACTCTCTCTAAAAGGGCCACGTTAATGCTTTCTACTTTCAGGTCAAGAGGCAACATCAGAGATATCCTGTAGGTACAAGAGAGAAAAAATTTTAATTAAAAAAAAATCATCTTTATGGACACCAATATCTAAGGGTCACATCATTTACCTATGTGGGGGCTATTATTTTCTTCTGATTTTTCTCACACATCCTTAATGTGTGGGCCACACCCAAACAGGCTGTGCAGGATCCGGCCGCCGCGTGGTTTGACCACCCCTGCGCTCCACGCTGGACTGCTTCTTCAGCAAAGGTGTGTGCGGGAAACTGCTCTGGGCCGTGGGAACCGCATGGGCCTGATGGAGTGGTGGGCCCCAGTTCCTGGCCCCTCTGCTTCGGGCTGCGAGTTCTGAGGGCAATCACTTAACTCTTTGGACCTCAGTTTCCTTGTCTGTCCCTGAAGTAGGAGGAGTCTATGGCCCTACTCAGTCTGTGGTGAGGAAATATCGCCAGGTCTGGGGCAGACCCCTTTGTTCACGGGAAATACTGGGTCAGGGATGGACTCAAGGCGCATCCAGAACATTCCCCAAGGTCTCAGTTCCCTCCTGAGTGAGTGCACTCAGCGTTGCCTTGTGGCAGACTTCTCCTATCCAGGGGACATGTGTCTCCCTTGGGTGCGAACCCGAGACCTTCCTCCCTGAGCGTTGGAACCCGGTTTTCAGCGCATCCCTGCAGATGCAGCGTGAGAGTCGCCCCAGTCCAGGCGGGGGCACCGGGCGCAGGGTGAAGCAGCGGCTAACCCTGGGCCCAGGGCCATTGGGTCCCAGGGCCGTTGGGTCCCCCTGTCCTGCGGAACTGACCATCAGCTTGCCCGGCCAGCAAGGGTCCCACCCCCAACCTACTAGGAAGGAGCCCATCACTACCACCCACTCCCCCGATGGGCTCCCCGCGGGCCGGGAGGCAAATCCTGGCGCCACCGCGCGACCTCGAGGATTCTCGTTGCCGCCAGACGCCACCAGACGTGCGGATCGTACCCGAGGGTGAGCGCGTGGCTCCTGGCGCGGTGGAGCCCGGCGTTCCCAGCCCGCGGCCCGGCCAGATGCTGCCCTGCGGGGCGGGGCGGGGGCTGGCGCTTGGGGTGCGCCGGGGCCTGCCGGGCAGTTGCGCAAGTTGTGCTGGGCGGATTTAAGAGGGGCGGGCGGGCATGGAGCCCCGGAGAAGCGCGGCGCCAGGAGCTGCGAGGTAAGGCCGGCGCGCTCTTTTCTCCTTCTGCTTTGGTCTTTGCTGACAGGCCACAGCACCCCACCGCACCCCGGAGCCGGGGAAGCTGAGGCGGGTGAGAGGCAGGTTCCGGACTTGGTTCTGGACGGTGGTCACTTTGCAGCAGCCAGAGCTGGCACTAGAGGGAAGGCCCTGAGAGTAGGGAATGTTGGATAGCAGCTGAGTTGTGCCCATGCCCACAGGGCAGGAATCTGCATTCAAGGAACCAGCCAGGGCCGGGAGGCTGTCAGAGCCAGCAGCCCCCCGCTGAGATGCTCTGAAAGTTGCCTTGAACCCATCTGCAAATATCAGGTATCTCGTCCCCATTTAGCAGGGGGAAGTTGCAGGTACAGGAGGGTGCTGGATGAGCCCTCGGTTTTTGAGGACTAGTGAGAGCTCCCTCCGTGCGGAAGAACTCAAGCATCACTGAACAGTGGGGCCCTGACCTCTGAAAGCCAGAGGCTGTTAAGCCCAGGCCTACGATGAGGGCCACCATGGTGTAGAGGCTGGCAGAAAAACTCTCAGGAAGGACCCACATTGCCCAAGAAATTGTGGTGGTGGGGGGCGGGTGTCACACCACATCTGGCCTCAAAACCATGCAAACGGCATGGGGTGACCCAACAGTGGGGGAATGCCAGTTACTCACATGTTTCTTGTTCTCGCAAGACTGGCAAATATGTGTGGTTGGTAGGTGGGACCAGGGGAGGCCCCCAGGCCAATCTGGTTTAGACTTCGTGGGTGTGGTCACCTTACACTCCAGTGTCGGTAGCTTAAAGATGGTAGCACTTTGGAAAAATGACTCCCTAAGTGCAGCTACAGCCAAGTGAGACAAGAGGCCTGATTGTTATTGAGAATTGAAGCTTTGGGGAGGATGCTGTGGTTCCTTTCTTCTGGAAGGGTGGGTTACAGGTGGTGGGACACAAGCTCTATGGCACCCCTTTGTAGGAACCCACCTCCCTTGCGCTGGTTCTGTGGGTTCTGAGGTGGGAGGGGCAGCTGGGACTGGTGGGAGTTGGGGTGCTTAGTCTCTGCTGCCAGGTTGATCTGCAAAACCAAACATGGAAGGAGGAAGATTTTTAACAAGGGAACCACTCCCTTGTACCACCTTCTGAGCAAAAGGCCACCGGGATCCTTTCTCTCATTTAGGTATTGAGAGACGGCAAGAGAAAAACAATGGATGTTTTCAGTTCTTTCCTTTTCAAGCAATGAGGACATTGGGCTGAGGGGAACGTTTCCATGTTGGCCAAAGGAGTGTCTTTCTCATAGTTTGTACATCTTAGACCCAAAATAACTCTTCTTGGTATTTGGGGGAAATATGTTTCCTCCTCCCTCTATTCCAAGAAATAGCTCCAAGCGCCAAGGACAGAGCCAGGGAGATTGCAGTGAAATCCTGCCCATCAGCCCCAGGCGGATGCCTCTGTGTCTGAGTAGCCTGAGCAGGGCATGGAGGTGGCCACTTGGGAGAGCTCTTCTCACAGAACTCAGGTCACTATCCCCACCCCCAACTTAGATGCCATCCAGGGCAGTGTGGGGAATGGGGAGAGAGAAGGGGCTCCAGGGGGGTAGAGACCTTGGGGTGTGTGCATCCTTGAATGGTGTGCATGTGATTTAAAGGAAAATGGAGTCAAATTCTCCTGCAGTTACTCAGTCGGCAGGCCCTGTCCCCACCAGCAGTAGGATTCCAGTGGTGGCAGCACCCTCTGGCCTGCCAGGTGAAAGTCTTGGCATTCTTCTTTTGCCCACACAGTTATCTCAGAGAAATAGGCTGTTTCTGCCTAAAAAACAAGGTAGCTGGCTCGACAGGGTAGAGTAGAAGTTAAATCAGCTGCCTCCAGCCAAACGATGTCCACACACATCCCAAGGACCCAGATTCACATCTCGAGGTTGGGCCAACCAAGATTAATAACAGTGCATTTCTGTACTCTGGGTGCCAAGGAAGAGAAGAGAAGCTACGGGGAAAAGGAGGGACAGGGCAGAGGTCTCTGAGAAGGGAAGGAGGCCCAGAGCACAGGAGCAGGAACCTGACTGATGGATGGGATCAAGGCAGGGAGCCTCTGGGACCGCAGACAAGATGGAGCAGAGCTCAGGATGCTGAAGGGAATCTGGCTCCCGTGGTGCTAGAGGACACATAGGAGGTTCAGGAAATCAGTGAGGGTCCTGATGAAGGGAGATCTGGGTGCCAAAGCATGTCTTGTCTTCATTAAGAAGCTTCTTAAGAATTCCTGCTGAGAAAAAGTGAATTCTAGGATGTGACTTTAAGATGGGAGCAGGTGAACCATCCTACAAGTAGATTAACCTTCTTAGATAGTGATGATCAGAAATGCAAAGTATACCATGTATTCATTTAACAAATATTTAATGCTCTGTGCCAGGCCCTTGGGAGATGATGGAACAAATGACCTGCCACCACTCCTGAACCCAGCAGACATCGCTAATCAATCAGAGCACCCTCTCCCTCTCCCACCACTTCTGCACCCAGCAAACATCACTAATCAACCAGAGAACCCTCTCTCTCTGAATCTAGAGGGAGCTTCAGATTCTTCTCCATACAGTGCTTCAGGGAGTCCCCTCCGGAACTGATCAGAGTTGACACAGGAAGTGACACTTATGTGTTATGCCTGTTGGAAGCAGGCCTAAAAGGGCAGTTTCTGGTAAACAGGAAGACTATAACCCCTACACCCTAGCTATCAACTAATATGTTAACCTGATTTCTTAAATAAGGCTCTTGATTGCAAATAAGAGAAAATCACTCATACTAACTCCAGCTCAGTGCTTTTCAAACTGCATATTGCAGCCAACGTTTTAAAAGCAGAGTGGTGGCGTGCCCTGATAGAGAGGTAGTTAGGACAGTCGCCTCCAAAGGAGCGCAGGCCACACACCCCTGGGTTCAAGTCTCAGGTCCAAAGGGAAACAACCAGTGTGAACAACTAAATTAAAATAAAGATGTTTCTTCCTCCTCTTCTCTCTTCCTGCCTGCCTGCTTACTCTCCTTCATTCCTGCCTGCACCTTTCCGTTAAAACAAACAAGCAAGCAAAAAAAACAGAGGGGAGACTCTCAAGAATGCAGCACCCAATGTGAGAGTGAATATTACTTTTTGACACTTGCTTCTCTTATTTGCATGTATCTACATATCTCCTGGGTGAAACAATGAGAGTGTGTGAGAAACAGTATCTCACGCCAGAGATTAAGGATGGTGAGGGCCTCTGAGCAACATGAGGGCCCAGCACCAAAAAGGTCAGAAATCAGAAAGAAGGTCAGGAAGGGTCACAGATAGTGATTGGAAGCCACCTCTCAGTGGCTGATTGGACCCTGGTCCCTGTCAGCTACTCCATGTATGTGAGGCCAACTGGGGCTACTCCTCCAGAGCCTCCAAATCCTTGACAAAGATACCTTGGGCTCTCTGAAGCCCTCTTTACATTCTTGGGAGAGATAATAATTGACCCCATCAGGAGTTGAAAGAAGAAGGACAGGGAAAGGAAGCAGAGTTGCATTCTGGGTCTCTGGCATATCAGGATCATGCTAACATGACCTCCAGGGCATGAGTGAGTGTGTATGTGTGTGATATATGAGTGTGTATGTGTGTGTGTGTGCACGCACTGAGTACAGAAGATCCCCTACAATGTCCCTACGAGAAATCAAGCCTGGATATTCCAAGTCTCCAGCCTCAAACACTCTCCACCTCTTATAGTGAGTCTCCCAAACCCACCGTGGTTTTCTGTCCTCTTGGCTTGGATGATGCCTCCCTTCACCCCCCTGGGAACTTTTGTCCTTCAGTTCAGTTATTGTCTCTTTTGCAAAGTGGTTCCCACCTCTCTGCAGTCAACTCTCTTGTGTTCCTGGGTCTTTCCTGCTCCTTTATCTGCTCTTTGGAACTGAATCCATGATTGATATCATGCTGACATTTCACCGATGCCTCTTCCCTCACAGTCTTCACCGGGTTGTGTTCAAATGGGTTGTTTAAGCTTCTGTCTGCTCCACTGGACTCTGAATAACTTGAAGGCCAGGGTCTAATCTTTTCTGTCTCCTTTGTCATTTCCCCATCCCCAAATTCTTTCTGACTAGTAGTAATGGAGAAGGAAAGGGAGGGAAGGAGGAAAAGGAAGGCAGGGAGGAAGCTAGTTTGATTTAGAGAAGGTGAGACCACAGGAAGAATTTTTATAATAGGACTAGTCAAAGCTTCCTACTTACAATGAAGACACATTTCACACCACCTGAATTTAACTCACATTAGTATATCAAAGATTACCAGAGAAAGGGGTGTGAAATACCTTATATCTGGAGAAGAGAAGGAAGAGGGAAGAAAGTGGTGGGTGTCTGTCCCGTCGTCGTCGTCGTCGTCGTCGTCGTCGTCGTCGTCGTCGTCGTCC